>CAJUYH010000258.1:27971-57506 GCA_910591685.1 Galerucella tenella | reverse complement strand
ATATATATATATATATATATATATATATATATATCTATCGACATAAAAAAAAAATAAAAATAGGCATATAATATTATTTGTCAGAGTACATTTATATATATATATATATATATATATATGATTAGTTTTATTTGTTATTAAAAAATAGTTGGATGGCGATTTAACTTGACGATGGCAGAAGTGGAGGTGGCAAAGTCGCACAGTTCTCACGCACCACCGCCAAAGAAATGGTGGGTGTGGGGACGATGCAGAGGGTGGGGACGGGGGGCAATAGAGGTATAGAAGATTGGAGAGGGGCGAGAATGGTGAAGAAAGAGAAAGAGAATGAACGAATGGATGTATAACAGCGTTAGTCGAAGGAAACGGGAATATAAGTGGGGGAAGAAATGCGGCGGGTTCGCCCGCGTGCGGCTCCGACAAGTCGCTTTGCATCGTCCTGTACACACTCGCGCGTTCATTCGACGCTCGTTGTTGTGTGTGAGGTAGGTTAGTGAATTGACGCTGGTGTAGTATCTACATGCATGCAACGCAACAGACACAGGCCAGTGCAGTGGAGAGAATGTTTGTGACGATTCAAACAAGAATAAACACGTTTAAATTCGTATAAAAGTGAAGCGATACACAAATAAATTATTGACAAATTATAATTATAATAAAAAAAAATATATATATATATATATATATATATATATGTCTATATTTTTTCTTGTCAATAATTAAAATTAATATTAATAAATATTAATCGTGATGAAAAATTTGTTATTTGCAAGTGAAAATTGTTTAAGTGTACGCATTGGACATAATATATAGTCGCACGGTCTCACATCGGAGGTTGAATTTCGTCGCGACGAATCATATTTCAGAGGTGAAAGACAGAAAATCCGTGAGAGGGAGAGGGAAAGAGACAGAGTATTGCGAGGGAAGGAAGAGAGAGGGTAGATGAGAGGGCGAGGTGGGGATTTGTGATAGAGGAGGAAGAACAATTTTCATGTGACACGAGTGCAAGTGCAGTGTCGAGTGCAACGTGAGTGTATGTGAATGCTTCTCCCTTCTTGTCAGCAACAGAGTGCAAGAGAGAAGGATATAAAAGTTGCCTGGCTTTGAAGAAAATAAAAATATATATATACATATATATACTTTACCATCAATATTCAACTATTCGGTGAGTGACAATATATCTATAATATTATTTTTATTTTTCATTTGGCATTTTCAATTGCCCTCTTTGATTACAAAGTATATCAAACGCATAAACACACACACGCGCATACAGTGACAATCCGTGCAATATCTATATTTAGAATTGAAAAATACGTTTTTTTTTTTTTTTTTTCATTTTTTTTTTCGTTTATTTCTGATACACATGTAGTTTTATAAAAGTACTGTCACTCCCCTCATTAGTCATTACGCAAAGAGGTGGCTATTGATTCTGATTTTTTTTTCTTTTTCTTTATTTCATATATGGGTGTAATGAATGTTCATCCCAATGAGGGGGAGACACAGTAAAAAAAAAAAAAAAAAAAAGTTTTTCGAGAGAAAACTTTGCATCCATACATATACATATATGTATATATAAAAAGATAAAGAAGGAAAAAAATACAGAGGGATTAGTTTGAAAGCGAATGCGTACATACTCGATTTTTTTTTCTCGTATTTCTTTCTTTTTTTTTTTCACCAACGTTTGCTCGTCCGTCGTTTTCATGCGCTCGCGTGGTCCGATTCGCTCGAGTGCAAATAATGGGGGTTTGTTCCGTTTATAAAATACGCAACTACATACATATATGTATGAATACATATATATATATATATAGTAGTAGTAGTAGTAGTATATAGTGTGTATACATACCAGAGCAATGGGTGCAAAGCGTGTGCGTTCGCGTAGGGATAGGTCGCGGTGCGTTCGTGCTCGGAGGACACAGAGACCGCTTTGTTTCACGAGTGCTTCGAGCACGTAATCACTGACGAGAGTCGTGTATGCTATATAATATGTATAAGTATATACATACATGTATATATACGCGCATTGGCCATTTCCCTCGTATCGAGCACAGTAATTTCCCCAACGAGAATTGATCCTTATTGATTGTCCAATTGATAGCGGAATTATTCACGTGATAAATAAATAATAAATAATAAATCAATAATAAAAATAAATAAATAAATAATAAAGAAATGTTGCCATGGTAATGGGCAGTTGTGGGGGGAAGAAAAAAAAAAAAGAAAAGAAAAACAAAGAGAAATAATAAATGATAATGGCTGAGATATTTGTATTTAATTATTGTGGTTGACAATGTGCGGCGGTGGTTTTTTTTTAAATAAATATATTTAGGATACAGTTTGCATGATGATTGTATGTTGTGGACAAATGAAAATTGATGTAACAATTGTTTTCCACAGTTGTTTTGTATTGTATGTGCACGGTGAAATGGAGAAAAAAAAATAAAAATGAATTGCTGTGATAATATTGGTACAATTGCGTGAAAAATACTGCGTTTTGATAGATATCAATTGTTGTAGAATGAAAGTGTAGCAATAATTATTGAAGTGGAATGTTGAATATTGAATTTAATAGGTATATTTTGATAAGTTTTACAAGACGATGATATTATGAAATTACGTGACAAGTCCAATTCTAAAATTATCACTGATATTAATTATGTTGTATACATGAACAAATCACTTTTATTAATTGACTGTTTATAATAAATATATAAATAAAAATATGTAGATACACCTATACATATGTACATACATGTATATACATATATAAATATATACATGTATATATTTATGTGTGTGTGTAAATTGAGCAGGAAGATCAACAGTTCTTGTAGTGAATCACGACTGTTTCAACTGGTCGAAACGTGTCCGGACGGGTTCGAGTATATCACTGGTTGATTGAAACTTAACAATTTTAAATGACATTATTGCCCGGATGTCTATAAATATACTACGTTATTTTGTTTTTTTTTTCTGTTTTTAACATTTGAGAAAGATGCAGATGAGTGTTCACTGCTAGAATCAGCAAAATTTACAATAAATAGACGAGCATTAATCATACACAGACGGAAAAATTGCAAAAAAAAAAATAATAATACCAATTTCATGTCTATATTGTTCTTAGTAAAAACAATTATTGTTATACCAATGTAACATTGATTTTGTTCATAATAAAATATTTATCAATTTAAAAAATACATATCAAATAGTGTATACAAAAAAAAAAAGAGAAAAGAATAAAATGGAGTATCAGTAACAGAGTAATATAAACTATAGCAATGATCTATTCAAATATTTAGCTGATAAACTCATATATTATTTATTGGCTACAGTGGCGCCACTTATGTATACTATTCGCGTGTTACAATATAGTTGTATTGCTGTCGATATATAAAATGGTTTCAGCTACAAATACAATTGTCAAAAAAATGTTTGGTACAACTCCAATAGACAAAGTAGCACTCGCCATATTTATTCATTTCCATCTATAATAAAAAATTTACTTTGACACCATCACTAAACACTCTGTACAAAAGAAACATTTTATATATTAATATTTATATGTCAATATAAATTCAGCAAAATGTCAGAGTGTTAATGACACTATTTAATCATATCATTGACAAGTTCATACGTGTTATTACTCCAATACGAATTATTACACAATATATAGTAGCAATTGTTGTATAAAAATCCGAATGATTTAAGTAACAATAATAATAATAATGAGATTTATTGTAGTAAACGAAATAAAATACATCTTTCTTCAAAAACTTCTTGACATGAAATCGCATCTATATATATATATATATATATTTTATCGAACGTTTGAACAGGGTGTCAGTGGTACCGACCGCTTTATATTCGACGCAGCACACACATGAAGTTAACCCAGGTCAGTGTATGGAGTACAGCGGATGGGAAACGAAAAAGAACAAAAAGAAAAGAGAAAAAAGAAAAAATACAGCGGAGAGAGCGACGACCGGTTTCGCTCGATGCGTCGTCGTCAAGCGCAATAAGCGAGAGAGGAAGATAGTAAGAATCCCCCCTCTTTTCATACGCACTAACACGTTGAAACACGCATTTACTGTATGTTAAACCCAGGTTACCTTATATATATATATATATAATAAAGTCAAGGGAGAAATGTGTGTGCACTATATGTGAAGTTTTTGAATGTGCCGTGAAGAAAAGAGGGAGTTGTGGTGTAGGAAGGGGAGGGAGTGGAATAGAGTGGGAGTATTGCATCCGCTGCCAAACCGACAAACGTGCAAACTCATGAACGTGCATAATGCGTTATTGTCACGTGTTTCAACTATTACATTCATATAAATATATATATATATATATATATTGTCGAATTATAATTCCATTTAAAATGTGTGTATCAATATAAATAGGGAAATTTTCATGCAATTTTTACACACGAAATCCATAAAAGAAAACTCGAAAAAATAGATAAGGGAAAAAAAATAGCAACACCACGATAAAAAGCAAAAATAAAAAAATATCGTATAAATTAATTTGTTCCCTATTGTCATTATTTGGTTTTTTTTGTTTTTTTTTTTCATTTATATTATTTGTAAATTTTATTCATCTATTTATTTATTTTTTTCGTGCGAATATTGAAATTGAAAAATGAAAGTATATTTGGAGTTGAGCGAAAGTGAAGGAGAGAATGGACAGAGAGCGTGACCGTGAGGCTGAAAGGGCGGGTTGCAAGCAACCAAAAAGCGAATACGAGAAAGAGAGAGAAAGAGAGAGAGAGAGAATAAAATGAAAGAGTGAAAGAGCAATACAAAATGGAGTGAGAGGTGGAGTATGAGGAATTTTGCCAGTTAGCCGGGTTGAAAACAGCTGCCAAATTTCCCTCTCACTGGTGAGAAAGAGCGAGAGTGACCCATTGAGAGCGAGTGTGTTCTATATACATACATATATACATTTATATATGTATATATAAATGAAGAGAAGAATGTAAATGTATGTAGAGTATTGTGGTATTGGTGCATCAATGTATATATTTCACCTACACAAACTCTCTGTCCCTCTAATCTCTCCCTCTCTTTATTCTCCTCTTTATCTCTTTTGCTTTCATATACTATCAACTCATACATATATGTATTTACTCGCTCGATGCCAAAATACTCATTCACACACACACACACACACCACAATATACATATATATGTGTATATTAATGCATTATATGGAACAAGTTTAGACTTGATTAATTCGTGAAGCATTTTAGCCGTGACCATCGTGCGCCAAAATATTTATTTTACTTCATTCACACGCAAGTTTATAAAACATCAAATGAATACAAATATAAATTAATTTTATTAACAATTGAATATATATAAAGAGAATATATATCTTGAGGCATTATTATTGTTTATTTTTATATATAAATTATATTTTATGGGATAAAAAAAAAAATGAATGTTGTATATGCGAATTGTAAATGGATGTAATATTTTCCGGTACCTATACAAAAACGTATCAATTATTAAATTCATCTGCATTATTGAACAATTATTGAATAATAAACAATATAAATATAAATATATTAAAATATATTTAAAAATCAATTAATATGAAATATCGATAAGTTGATGATATATTTTCACAGTGCAAACAGTTATGTAAAATATACGAATCAAGTATGTATTCAAGCATATATATATATATATATATATATATATATATTGTACTTTGTAACGCTGCGCGTGTGTAGGTTTAATTTTCCAAGTGAAGATGAACGTGAGAGTGGTTAGAATAGCGTCATTGAAACAGAGAGGAAAAACGATGCCAAGTGTGTGGCGATACTCCAAACTTTATACCATCGTTCTCTGCCTTTTTTCCTCTATCGTGGCGCATTTTTAACACCCCTTTCTCACCCCTTGTTCCTCTCCCCTTCCCCCCTGCCTCTCTATCTCTCTTTCTCGCCCAATGCTCTGTCTCGTTTCTTTTGCCCATTTCTCTTCTACACTCCAGTGTCGTTTGTAGACCGATAGAGTAGGTAGAGCTGTTTCTAGGACCCGGCAAGCAACAAGTAGTAATGGCTTTCATACAACTGGCACATGGTGGCTGCTGGGCTCCACTGCTCTATGTGCTACACTATGTACTATTGTATAAATAGATGAGGCACGTCAGTTAACTATATTTCATAGACGTCTTTATATCCAATTTTAGATTATTATTTTACTTTTCATTGTTTTTTTTTTTAATCTGCTCTTTTCGTTTTTTTTTTTTTCGATGCTTTATTTTGAATTATTTGTATAATGCCCAGTATTATTTGGTGTTAATGAGGTCCTTATGTGCTGTATGATTGATTATATTGTCGAGTTTTAACGGGGTTGTTACAACTAAAATATTGTCCATTTTCTGTTTTGATAATGAAATAATTCTTATTTGTCGATATTTTTTCATTACACCGACATCGCAATACTTTTTATTATTATTATTTATGTTTTTTTTAGACACTGGTATATTGATTGGGAAAATGATAGTGAAATGAAAACGAGAGTTTAACAATGATATTGATATAGAGATATTTTTTGAATTATAAAGAGCATCTATTTGTGTTGGTGACAATTGTTACGTTTAAATTGTTAATTTAAATAGTATTTATGGTCAATTAAATTAATTAATGAACAAATATCGTGGCAAATAATATCGAGATGTATTTGAAAAAATATATTATTGGAAATACGATTATACATGATAAATATAGGTATGAATATTTTATCTGCAATTTGGATTTAATTGTGTGAGAGATTTAATGCGCATATCTTTTTCACTGTAGATTAATAAATAAATTGACCATATTCACAAATGCAACAAGTTGCCATTCAACAGGTTTTTATTTTCGAATAAATTATCCACCAAAAAAAAAAAAGTTACATATCGCGATAAATATATGAAAAATTATTTTTTAAGCGAAAAATAGACAGGCTCGAACGCGTTACAACACGTCTCTATCGCATAAGTATATTAATACGCTCCCCTATCCATTACCGAATTTCTATGTAAATATTCACCCATATATATTCGAAATTGTCGTAATTAAATTGAACAAATAGAAAAAAATCGATAAATAAATAAATAATAAAAAATTTGAAATAAAAAGTTAAACATAAAATTTATAATATAAATACTTTATATACAAATTAAAAAAACTTTATTTTTATCACTCAGTAAATAGTTTTCACCCTAACAGAGTAAACATCGCAAACATAGTAGACAAATTGTTCATTTACATATTTAGTTACAAAGTGAGTGGCTATATCATTATCTCGCTTCTCTCTCATTCTCACAAATCCTCACATTCATTCACTTTCCACCTCTCTATTTGCTCTATCTATTGCTCTACTTCTCTCTCTTCTTCTCTTGCAACTTTCAGCAACAAGTTGACCTGCATTTCCACGAGATTTGGACACGTTCCAACATGCCAGATTCACCCAGATATATATATATATATATATATATGTTTTGCTGAGTCTTTGTATCCATATACGATAATATTAATGCAACGCACTGCCACTATATTTTTCATATATGTATTATTATTACTTATTTCCGCATATGACTTTGTTATACATATGCACAGTATGTTTATATATATCAATGTACATTCAAAGTAACATATACATACATATATATATATATACCTTTATATTTACCTCTTGCCAGGGATCTCACTCCCAAGCGAAACAAGTAGGCATATATGTACATATATACATATATATATTATCTCTATATATATATATACAAATTCAAAGTGTGTTGAGAGTAATCCGTAGCCACTGCATTTGCCTTTGAAATCATTAAATGCAATTTCACATTATTCATCCATTGAAATTGTATTATTTTTATCTGACAGTATGGTGTTCATTTTTATTTGATGATATGTTTAATGACGAAAAAAAAAAAAAAAAAAAAACGAAGAAAGAGAGAGAAAGGAAAATAAAAACAGGCGATAAAAGAAACAATGGAATATGCAGATATATATATTTATTTATTTATATATATATATATATATATTTCTTTTTCGCATTCTTGTGACGCAAAATCTTTTTCATACATTGTCTTTATACAACCAATTGGTCGCTTGCATGACACATATAGTCCGTGGTATGTGACGCGCAATGACGCTGTTGGAGTGCAATTGCAACTGCAGCTGATGCGATAAGCGGAGATACGGTCAAGGCCTCCTTGCAGCCGGCGTCCGTTCCCTTTCCGACACACTGGATACCAAGCACAATACGCCGCCGGCAACTATATATATATATATGTGTGTGTGTGTGTGTGTGTGTGTTTGTACAATTTGTGTTTTATATTGGCAGAGCAGAAGTGAGCAAATGGATAAGTAAAGATAGTGGACGAATAATTTTTGGTGGCGAGACTTGGGTATACTTATCTACATTTTTCAAATAAATTTCAAGTGGTTGGAAGGCGATCGTTTTAGTTTGCGTGACCCACTGGCCATCCACAGCCTTGAGACAACGCACCAATGTAATCGTAGTTGTATTGAAAAATAAATGCGATTGAGCCAATGTGAGATAATTGAATTCATGGAAATTGTCCAAACAGATGTACTTTTATTCTTATTCACTTTTTTTTTTTTTTTTTCTATCTTGGGATTATACTTCTCTCTCATATCTTCTATCTCTCTGGTATATCTGCACACAAATTGATTATATATATACACGTAAATACTAGATATATTACTGAGTAATGTAACAATAATGGTAAAATGTCCTTTACAACTTTATTTTTTTCCTTAAATTTTCATATTTTTCACTGGCTTCAATAAATAATTCATGATTATGTTGCTTTGCTGCTGTTTTTTTTTTCTTTTTTTTTGGCAGAATAATATTTAAGAGTCCGAGCGAGACACGTTCATGCCGGTATATCATGTTTAGACTTGCAAACAAAAATCATTTTTGTTCTTTTCTTTTCATTCACTTGTTTATAATTTATCCGTTGGATTTACAGACTTGAAATGAATTATCATTGACACAAATCAGCTAACAGTTTGTCACACTATTGTGCGATAATTTTTTGAGAATGTAGGAGGGGAAGGGGGGGGGGGAGTATCGTGTTTTGGCGAAATATCTATATAACGCCCGGAAAGATTTTGTGAGGCTCCGCCTCCTACTACTATCCGACCCATTCTAAACAAATGAATCATGCTCCAAAATGGCCGACTGAATTTAGACGTCACGTGGCACCGACGCACGCATTGGCGCGGTACTATATGTTATATACGCGCCACACATGTGTTTATGTGTCCGTAATAATGCGCGGTGGTGACCGAGTGTTGCACACCCAAACACTCTCAATGCAATACACACACACACACACACACACACACACAAAGCCAATGGAGAGATACCCCTCTCATCCCACTCGCCCGTCTCACCGTCATTTACTTATACTATACCGTAATTCTCATGTACGCCAGGCTATATAGTCATTGCGACCAGACTGTGGTGTTATGCAGTTTGCAGCACCTCATCACGATATATCTTTCACATTGAGTTGTGCGAGCGCATTTACATGGTTGCTTCTTTTGTTGCGGACATTAATGACCTTCCATTAAATTTTTTTATTCATTTATTGATTGATAATAATAATAAATTTTTTTTTTTGGTCTATTTATTATTTGTTTGAACGAAGAAAAAAAAAAAAAATTTTTATTTGTTACAATTTCTCGTGGAATTATTGTACCATTATTTGCATCACATTTCGCAACAATTTTATATAATAAATAATTGTTGATGGTCTGCGTGAATTGGATATTGTTTGAGAATTAAAAAAAAAAAAAGAAAAAGGGAAAACATAAATGAATAAATAAATAAAAAAAAAAGAAAAAAAAAGAGAATTATTGAACAAAACTACGACATTTATATAGTGGCGTTTAATGGCTGTGGGCGGACATTTTTCGGGATGTGGCTCAAGCATTGGTTCACTTTATAAGCGAGAGGAGAAAGGCTCGCGCGCACAGCTACTCGACACTGCGCTTAGCTCATGGACAAATGAGGGTGATGTGGGAGTGGGAGAGGTATGTTTAGAAGGCCGCGTTGGAATTTAATGTCAAGTATATAGGGAATCGCTATTTTACACTGTATAGTTGATATAGCCAATGGCGCAAACTCCTCCACGTCCCATTTTTCACGAAAACACATTAATTTTGTAGCAACAAAATTGCGCAACAAACACCCAGCGGCAAATGTGGCATGTGGAGGCGTCAGGAGGTGGCCATACAAGCGATATCTAATCTCTATCTCCCTCTCTTTCTCTCACTTTATTCCCCCTCACTTTTCAACTCTTGTTCAACTGCCATCTTGAATATCCAATCGGCCTCCACCAAATCTCACTCCAACATTATTACTCAACAAAAATTCCTCTAACATTTATATATATATATTTATATGTTTATGATTACTTATTGAGAAATCATATTTCATGATAATTGAAAAATTATTCCTATCAAAAAAAAAAAAAGTCTATATAATAATAATAATAACACATCAATTTCGTATACAATTACATATTAATTGTGTGGAACTCGTTATCCTATTGGCCCCGCACACGTACAAACACGTTGAGAGACAGCAGTTGGAAGAGTAGAGTGAAAAAAAAACAAAGTACGAAAGATTATTACTCGATGACTAAGTCGCTTATGAATTTGTGTGCATCATCACTGTGTGAATTCAATCGTTGAATTCAATTCTCGTGTGTATATATAAAAATTGTAATACCAAACTTATTGACAATTGATATGGTGTATATGTATGTGAGAATAAATTCGAATATTTAAATAGGGAAATTGGAATTGGAATAAGGATGACAGAATTTTTTTTTTTTTTTATTTAATTAAAACTGTGACACTGTATTGTGTTGCATCGTGAATGAGTTGAAATGTAAAATTTCAAATCAACACATCTTATTGTTTCTTAATAGCTTGTCATGGTCACGACATATATATATATATATTAAAAAGTTTGCGAGACTGATGAAAAGCCGTGTGTGTAAATTGCACAGGGGACTCAACGATTTTCACACTGTCCTTGAAATGCAAACAAAGAAATTCCAAATCCACATTAATTCATAATTCTTTCTTCATTATTACACAAATACTTTTGCACTATATCATTGATTGCATTCGCAGTAACCACCAAAATGTAATTGAACGCTCAGTATAAATACAGAGTAAAATATATAAGTAAAAAGAGGGGGAAAAAAAAAAAAAAAAATAGAAAAAGAAGAAAAAGAATTTTCACATAAAGACGAAATAAAATTTATATTGAATGATGTATGCGTCATTTATTTCACACCCATTTGCAAGCTAATATTTTTCATCCAATCGTGCGTTTCCAATTTGACGTATACACACCCACACACCTTTACATATTTATATATACATATCCGTACAAAATATGAACGCAAACGTAAAAATAATGTGTGTGTGTGTGTGTGTGTATGTGTATATTGCACCGAAAGTGGCGTCTCAACGATTCCGGCTAGTGGGTATAGTCCGTATATATATTTACGATGATGTCTACTACTACTGCTGTTAATACTACTACTACTACTACTACTACTACACTACTACTACTACACAAACATCGACAAAACGAAGGCGAAATGCTACAAGTAGTAGTTGATATGGTATATACATATATAGATGTGACAGACGACAATGCAACGGGGAACGACACTAGCCGGCTCCGGAGGGCGCTTGTGTAGCATTGTACGGCAGTAGTAGTAGTAGTAGTGGCAAACGTGTCTGATCACGTTAGTTGTAAGTAGTAGTGATGGTGGCAATGGTAGTGGTAGTTGTGGTAGTGATGATGGTGGTGGTAGTAGTAATGGTAGTGGTTGGCGGTACACGAGGAGGACGCTCGATGGTGGGGTTGGCTTGGATGGCGGCGCTTCTAGCGCGCAAGCCGCGCTGGTGGACGCGGATGCAGTTACGGGAGCGCAGCGCGACCCAACGCAGCTCGCTAACGCATATTCAGACGCGGAACACTCGAGAGAGCCCTGGTGTGCTCTCTCTCTCTCACTCTTCGTGGTCGCGCGTTGAGTTCGATTACATCTAAATCACAATCGTCGGCATCGTGTAAATGGCGTAACAAAGTAAATGATAAAATAGCAAAAAAATTTATATAAATAGAGAAAAAGAGAGAGAGAGAGTGAGGTGAATTGGAATGAGTGAATGAGAGAATGGAAATAGTAAAACAGAAGGAGTAAATAAATAAACAAAAATTGTTGAGGAGTGATAGAGAGAGAGAGAGAGAGAGAGAGAGAGGATGAGAGATTGGAGGGATGGATGTACTGTTTTTGGGGGTGATAATAAAGTGGATGGTGATGTAAATGGCAAATTTTAAATATTAAAAAAAATTATAAATTATTTGTGGTGAGAATGCGAAGGGAGGGAGCGAGGGAGGGGAGGATTATTGAGTATATCAAGTGAATATAAGTTTATTTATTTATTTTTTTTCTTGCCAATTGATTTGTGTTCCTCTTGCTTTTGTCCATTTCCCATATATAACCCTCATACTAAATATAAAACTAACGGCACAAATTCACACATGGGCGATCTCGCTCCATCTCCTTTACGTTCAATCAGTGTTGGTATACGTCATTCACTATATACTGTCCTCGTCACTCATGTGGTTCAAGTTCGTTTATAAACATATCGTTATAATCGCTGAATAAGTGGCGTCGACGATTGTGCGACCGCACACTATCCTCTCTATTGTTTCAACTTAATCGCCACTTTCTTCTTTTTTTTTTCGTTTGGGCTTTTTATGCCGGTACTTTTTTTTATTTTTTTCTAATATTATTTTCCTTCAACTTCTATATATATATATATATATATATATATATGATAATATTAATAATAATAATAGTAATGAAGTGATGGTGGACACGAGACCGCCCAGGTGATAATACCCGCGCTTCCCGATAACTAACAATTGCATTCTCCTCTTCATCTTTGTCGTGTGAGTGAGTCTGCGCTCGCGCTTCCTTCATTGCTGTTCTTACGGTGCGGGGATAGATAGAGAGAGTGTGTGAAAGAGAGAGAGAGAGAGAGAGTATAATAGTGAGGGGAGGAGAGGGAGAGAGAGCGAGAGAAAGGAGCAACGAGAAAAAAAAAATATTCGTTATTCTCGTTTCAGATTACGAGTACATAGTGACAGCCGAGATAATTTTATGACAAGGTGAATCAATGGGACTGTGGTACATCACTGTGAAATACCAAAAATAAACGAATATATATAATAAAACGTGGATTGTTTTATTTTAATTTAATTTAATTTTTTTTCTTTTTATTAATTTCCATAGACTCAATTGGTATTTGATGTGGGGCATTTATGTTTTACGTGAAGGAGACAAATGCGATAAATTTGAATAAATAAATAAATAAATAAATAAATAAAATGCAAATGAAAATAAAAATAAATATCATTTTTATAATTGGATAAATAGAGAGATTAATTGATAATCGTGTGATAATGAGTTGTATTGGACGGATGGTGTTTTGTCAATGAATATCGATGCGAGTGAAGTCAATTGTAAAATTGAATATGAAATTTTTGATTTAAATATTTGCTAAAGCGAAGGTGAAAACGGAAACTAAATATACATATATATATATATATATATATATGTATATATGTAATAAAGAAAATAAAATAAAAATTGAAGGAAACGAGAGAGACAAGAGAAGAATTTTAGGAGATTGAAGGGAATGATACAAATGAGAAATTGAAAATAATGAAATTTGCGCGTTTTTTCCTGTTCTTTTTTCGAATAATGAAATGATGATTGCTTGTGAATTTTTCATTTCTGTAATATAATTGGCCAAAAAAACAAATGTAAAAAACAACAGGGAAAATAGAAAAATAAAAATTGATAAATATTATATTGACGTTTTATAATATTGACAATAGTGAAAAATAATATGGTGGGCGCGTGCGACAATAAATATTCAACTTGATGTAAAATAACATTGAAACGAGTGATACAGTAGCCGCATAACAATACTATCTTCTGTTTGGGTTGTGTTGTGCCTCTACACTTTGACACATGACACCAAAGGACGAAAAAGAATAACGAAATACAAAAAAAAAAGGGAAGAACAAAAAAATATATATACATATATATATATATATATATATATAAATAAATAAATAAATAAAATAAAAGTGAAAACGTGACTGTAAACATTTGCAGTCAAACGAAATAATAAATGGGACATCTGGAGGACGCGTTTTCCTTTCCATTCTCATTTTGTATCATCGAAGCTGTAACAAATCCGTGAGTACACCTATATAAACCTCATAAATACATATATACAATTCATTTAAAATTTTTATTTCACATCAGTGAGTGTATATTTACCGAAATTGCTAAACACAAATACAAAACAAAAATGAAAAAAAAAAGAAAAAAAATCGTAATGAAGAATAATATGAAAAATAAGTGGAACAGAATAAAAGAGGTAGAGAGGTTATATATAAGAGACGAAAAGGGAATATATATATGTTTTTGTGTGTATATGTGTGTGTAGCCCGGTGCAACCCACAAATATACTGTTGAATATATGGGTGTTTGTATACACGTGTGTGCCTGATGTGCAGGAAGAGAGAAGAATGGATCTTTCGAGGCGACCGACGACAATTCTATAGTGAAAAGAGCGAAACGACGAGTGTGTGGAGTGTATGAGGAACATATGAGAGTGAGAGGTAGCCACGAGGGCGTGTGTGGGTATGAGTGAGTATGTCGCATAGACAGAGAGAGTGAGCGGAAGAATGAGTTGGAAAAGATGTGGAGAGAATGAGGGATAGAGAGAGAGAGAGAGAGAGAGAGTGATAAAGAGAGCGGAGGGGAATCTAGTCAAGAAAGAATAAATGACGTGGTATAGGGGAAGAAGTTGCGACAAAGATGAACGTGTACAAACAAGTGAGAACGAATGCGAGTGACGCGGCTGGCTCCTAGACCCATCATTGGCGCGTTATAGCTACTACTCTTGGACACCAAAATGGCCGAAATGAGTACTCCAAAGATTGTCATTGGGACGTCACCACTTTTCCACTCCGAGTAATTGCACTCATTTCGTAGTGTTCCCTTTTTTTTTTTTTTTTTACAGAAGAGAGGTGAGGGGGTTTCTTCTATTTTTTTTTTTTATCATCTCACTTGGTGTTTTTACCATTCTTATTCCCTGTCCCCCCTCCCACTTTTATTTCCACTTTTCTTCGGCCACTGTTGCGTAATGAAATTTGCAGTATCTCTTTTAGCTCTTCTGTCATATGCGCATTTTTTTTTTTTTTTCTTTCACTTATTTATCACGACGAAAAATGCACTCGCCACTCGCACAATCTTATCATTTACTTTTTTATTGGATCCAACAAATATATATATGTATTAGTTATTCACACACTCAGTCTATTTTATCTTGGTTGTATTTTATTCAATGGCCGCCATATGTGACACAATTGTAATATATATTATCCCATGTTTGGAGATCACACGGCGATTGAATTGAAATTGTCTTGTTGACGGCATGTTGAAACATACAGTTGGAATATATTCAAACGTCCAAACACAAAAATATCGAAAAACTATATATTGACATGTGGATGACATACGTGCTATATTTATTTTTGTTTTGTTCCGATCACGTTATTATTTGAGCAATAACATATATATATATATATATATATATATATATGTGTGTGATATAATGTATAACGATAGTTATTTATAGAATATAGGTGTCGTGAAATTTTGCATCCTTTGTTGTGAGTACTTGTATATACATATGTTATTGTATGAATATGTTACGACTGAACCCAGTATATATATATATATATGTATATGTATATATGTATTGTATGTATGTATGTATTGTATGTGCATATAGACAGCTACGCTTTAGCGGCTGGCTAGTGGTCGCGCCACGTGCGCAACAGAAACCTGTCGCGCCCCTCGATCTGTTCGTACACGTTCAAACATGATTAAACCTGAATGTGAAAATTGTTTTTATAAAATATATATATATATATATATATATTTATATATGTATATTTTTTTTTAATTGCAAATCCAGGTGGACTATTTCATTTATAAAAAATATATAATTGAAAATTGCAAATGAATTTGTTGAATAAATTGGATTTTTTGGTATACAATACCAGTTTTAACATGATATTCAATATTGAATATGATCGAATAATTTATCATATCGTTGGGTTGGAATAAGACCGTGACAATTCAAAAATGCTCATTTTTCTGTTTTGATAATGAAACAATTGTAATTTTTGGATATTTTTATGTGTGCAAAGAGTCAAATAGTTGTAGTTGATTGAGCTACGTACAATAATTTGAGGTTTTTAATATTTTTTATGACGCAGAGATCTCAATACCATTTATTGCGTGAAATCTTTCAATGCTTTCTCCTGTAATATTTCGTTATTTTGAGTTGTGACAGTCTTGTTTTAAACCGACGATATGATCTGGATGAATATTTTCATTGTCAATCATTCACATTCCTATGAATAATGTGATTAATTACAATTACATTTGTCACTGAAACAATATTATATCACAAATAATATTTATAAACTAATACATAATTGCCATAGCTATATTTTCCTAACATTTATACAGTTGTGAAATAAATTGCATCATTCAATAAATTACATCACTTTTAAATCAAACAATTATTAATATAGTCAAATATATATTTAATAGATCCATACAATGAGATAAATAAATAAATAGAATAAATAAATATTACGTGCAATTCGTGAGATTGAAGTGAATAGCAAAAAGTGAGGTAGTTTGACATGGAAGCTGCAAAGTTTGAGGTGATTTTATGGACCCTACGGGATTGCAACATAACAGAGACAACACAACCACGTCTAATTTTGCAGCTGTGATTCGCGGCGAGGAGGATACTCCCGAGTGTCTGACCGACACTTTACAACACGCTTGCATATACACATAAATACACATATACACAAATATATACATATATATATATATATATATATATATTGTGGTCGTTGACCGTATAGGTACTCGTTGTATTAGAAAGCTAAATTCGTCGGGTATTCAGTAGGTTAAAGTAGAAAATTTTTGGTATGACCTCAATTCATATAAACGCATTAGAGCACCAAAGCCGCTATTTTGTCTATTGCGTACGTGCACACGAGCGGAACCCAACAATTATTTTTTCTTTGTTTCGTCGTTTTATTTTATGTCTATTTTATACATTCTCGCATATCCACAATATGATATTTCATATTCAATAGCAATAGAATTGCAATGAAATTCCATGTAAAATAAATCTAATAATGTATACAATTGTTATTTTTAATATATGCTCCGTTTACTGGCGCATAGATACACGAATATTACGTTTAATTGCAATGACATTCGAAATATAGTGAAACGTGTTTAGACTCGAAACTTTGATGGAGTGGGGAGAATGGAGGTGGATAAGTCATTGGTGGAATGGGGCGCTGGGGGCCAAGGCGGGCGCCAGACACAAGTTAGCAAAATGGCCGACAGATTTAGACTTATGTAACTATCAATGTGCCAACGAGTGCTGCACAGTTCGTGTGTCCTCGTCGATATTTCGTTGAAATACTGTAAAGTTTATAACTCGTGTCTTTTACTTCATATATAACCTTTTCAGTTCCCACATACATCTATTTATATATACATGTATAATCATTTATAATATAAAATAAAATATATATACATGTATACGTAAATAATTTACAGTATGCATTAATTAGATCTCACACTTGTTTCCAACGCGCACCACCTCCTCTCTACCCATCTTTATTATTACTTTTTTTTTTTTTTTTTTCCATGAGATTCACTCATGATACTGCATTTATTATTTTTCTACATGACAATGTATATACTTATACATTTGAGTAACTGTAATGATATAGTCATCAATATACCTATGTGATAATGATGTTGTGTATTCATTTTTCCACTGTATATGCATGATTTATTCATACAATTGTGATAATATGTAATAAAAATTGCCCATTTGTTGGTGTGCTGTTGGAACAATCGACAGGAAAATACCCAAAGAGAGCAATATTTAATATTCAACGTATAATTATTTACATTGTAAAAATGTAATATTTAACAATTGACATTGATTTATATCGCCATTACGTGTCAACAAATATCATTGTGTGTATGTGCAATAAAAATATATTTATTGTATGTCAATGTGTGTGTGTGTGTGTGTGTGAACTAATCCACTGTATAAATGTGAACGTGTATAAAACATGTTTGTACAGGTTAGTGGTGAACCAATCAATGATTGTAATGGTATATGTCATTTATAGATATTATATACGCATTGATAATGATTCAATTATGATGGATATTTCATAGAATATATAAATTAGATGGCAGTGATTTGGATATTGCAATTTTATTATTGCAATTAGATGGATATATTTTAATCGATGATAATATTATAGGTATGAATAAAAATATACTGTACAATTTGTATATAATATAAATTGTACAAGCAAATAATTATTCGCAGAATGTATAAATATTTTCGGTGCACTTTGAATGTCAATTTTTTATTTTTTATTTATATTAATATTATTATTATTTTTCTATTGAATAGCAACGATATACGTCAATTCTGTGAATTCATGATGTGTAAAGTGTTGAAGGTGAAAATTGCGAGTTTGAACAGCCACTCATAATAACTCTGATTAAAGATGATGTTGGAATAAAGTGTATCGTGATATAACGTTGCTTTATATCTTTTATATACGTGTGTATGTATGTGTGTGATGTCACTGCAATTAACCTCACATTAGATGAAAATTATATATGAATGAATATATTTTATAAAAAAAATTTATCGCAGTGTTTTACAGTGAATATGAAAATTGCATTGCAATTAATATCCATCGATATGGAAATATTAATTTTAATTATTGATGAATATTTAAATAAGTATTGAAAATAATTAAAATTTTTATATATTACAATTATTTATGTTGAATATTGGCAGACTTTTAGATTATTATGTGAGGGGCTTTGGAGTATTTATGCAATTAATCAACATCTACAATTGCGTTAAATAAATAAATTATATTCATTGGAGATTTTGTATTTATTGATTATTATTTGTTGGGCTATTTCGTATATTCCTGATGTGATCTCAATTCGTTGGGTCTTTTTATTAAATGAAGATTATTCCAATGATAACTGAAGCTCTATGTGATTTCAATTGTTACCTCAATGTATTGGCGTTATCTCACATTTACATTCAATAATTACTCCCATTCGATAAGAACCACAATGAGTTTCAACAGATCTAGTGACAATATCAGTAACTGAGATAAGGCCTGTACTTTTTACTATCTTCCACATATTTAACTTATTTATCAATAAATAATTGAACAATTATTCGCATTATTCCTTCACATTATTTCGTTTGCAAATGGAGGAAAATAAAAAATCATTTTTAAACATCACTGTATGTGTTTAGAAAAACGTGTCTGAACGTGTACTTTCATTTTCCCTTTAATAATACCCACTGTAAAAAAAACAAAAGACAAACATTCAATTGTCGTCGTTCAATTTTCTTTTCACATACATTTTTATTTATACATTGTCTATTTAAAAATTGCCATTTTTCTATTTTTGTGATGAAACAGCTGTAATTTCTGGATATTTTCATGTTGAAAGAGAGTGATAAAAGTTGTAGTTGATTCGGCGACGGATAAAAATAGTTTCTAATATTTTTCATGAAATCCTTAAATGTTGCCCCTGTATATATATATATATATATTGTCTGAACAGGTTCAATTGCAGGTGCATTATTGGTTATAAGAGGATGAATCCTGTTTTTGCATTGGACAGTAAGGTATACATAGAGGTGTATTTTGTCGAGCAAGCCACTGAACAATTGTAGGCAAACTCTGTCCAATATATACACACACACACACATATATATATATATATATATTTATATATTGTGTACATAGTTTTGCTATCTCGATTATTCAATTTACGTAACCACACGTAATACACAATGCTATCATCATATGTTAACGGGTATAGCACTGTAGTGTATTTGAAATTACCTTTACGCGTATAATCTTACACTTTCAATTTTGTACTTTATCATTATTAAAAATTTTTTATTTTTCATTTTGTTTTTGTTTATTTTTTTTTTTTTTTTTTTTTCGGAGTATTTTTGTGACTTTAATTAGGATAGGTATAACATTGTACATTTAACAATTTGAATTAGCAAAATTTATTGGCAAATATTCAAAGAATTTATGTAGTAATAAAATAATTATCAAAATTAGTCAATAACTTTATATATATATATGTATAATTTATTAAATGGTATATAGGCGTTCTTATCCGTGAACTCTAGAGTGACTATGAACCTCGATAATTAACGGCATCTCAGAGAATCTGGGGCAGAATTGAGTGTAAGCGCAAGTAAGTGCGAAAATGCGGTCGACACTTGTTGTAGTATTTTATTCTCAACACAAGCACTTTAGTATTTATTTTATATATATATATATATATATCTTACATGTAATTGATAATATGATGCATTATCGGATGAAATATAATGTGAAAAATTTTATTGCAATGCAATAATGAAATGGATATAATTTATTTGATTGGTTAGAAATGAAATTTGTGAAAGAGAAAAAAAATAAAAAATAATAATAAAGCCAAGCAATATATTATTCTTCACTGCAAGTTTCATTCTTTATGATTCAATTTTTCTTTTTTTTTTTTGCCAATATTGCAAAAGACGATAATGAAATTTTTTTTTTTTCTTCTGTTTACTAGTCATTATTGATTTTACTGTACTGCAATCTCACAGCTTTTGTACTCATTAAAAATGTACTGTTGAGTTAAAAATAATTTTTATTCGTAAATAAATTTTCCCGTTCATTTCGTTTATGTTATGTTGATTATTTGGATTGTTCAATCATTCAAATAGCAATTGGTTGTATTACGTTTGTTAATTGTCAGCAACAGGCACTTTTGTCATTACATTTTATCTACATTTAAATATACTTTTACAAAAATATATATTTATTTATATACATGACTCGTGAATATTGAATGAAAAATAAAAAAACAATATGTCTTAGTATTTAAAAATGTAGAGGGTGATAAAATAAAATATTATCTATATACACATATTTGAAATGTTACATTTTAAATATTTGTGGCACTGATAATAAAAAAAATTTGAATTTACAAATTCAAACGGTTTCAAATGCATATGATAGTTACAATTATTTCAATAAGTTATTATTAGAATTATTAAAAAGACACCAAATGAAATATCACAATTGTATATTCCACCAATCAGTTGAAATCACAGTAAAATAAACAACAATATAAATTAAATAGATTATATCTACCCCCCGGCCCTATTAAATATAATAATAAATTAAACTAATTCAACAAAAACAGAAAATTAATACCTGTGATACAACAATGTACGCTTGAATTTTAATTTTACCGATAAAATTATTGTGGTTGAGTAATCGAGGGTGAATATAGTGAGAATGCGCCATGGTTAAACGGCAGTGTGTGATGAAAAATAAAAGGAAATGTACAAAAAAAAAAAAATAAAAAAGAAAAAAAATATCCCACATTGAACCATATGCTACGCAATATCCAAGTAATAATTTTCAAAACAAGAAATTGGATAATCCGATGGCAGAATAATAAAAAAAAATAAAAAAAAAAAAGGAAAAGAGGAAAGAAATAAACTAAACGAGGATTTGCATAAAACAAAAAAAAATTGAAATCATCTTCTGTAGAAGTAGGAGAAGGAGCTAGTTATCCCCACTTAAAATATTCTCCAGATTTTTTTGTGTTCTTTATTTTTTTGTAACACCCCTGTATTGAAATGGTGCAACATTGGCTCTCTCCCCACTACATTACACTTATATTTCCCCACTATTTCCCACCATTTTCACAAGGTTCTTCCACTTATTCCTGGTTCTTTCCCCCCCCCCCCACCTCTCGTGTTCTCGGACCATAACCACTGGTTGGTTTCATTTGTTTCAAAAATTTTTCAAATATTCGATCAATACGAGTGCAAGGTAAGCGGGGAAAGAAAAGGTACTGTCCACGGGCGTGGTGAGTTGGAAAGGTAGTAGTGAAATCGTTATATATATATATATATATATATATATGTATATAAGTGAGGGGAAGTAAAGGAGAAATGCGACGAATACCGTTGGAACTGTCATGTCGACCACGCGCCAATTAATCATTGCCTTTGGACTTTGAGAAATAATTAACGATCACTCCCTACCACCATTTCTCTATTGCTTTCTCCCTTCTCTTCCCTTTATATTCATCACCTCTCACCCTGTTCTTCCTCAAACTCCGCCATCCTGTGAGCACCCTATATATATATATATATATCTTTTCAATATTTTCTTTTGCCACTTCGTCATCAATTTCTAATTAAAAAGTATCGACAGTCTTCAACAAATGTCCTCCAAGAATTTATTTATTCTTATTATTATTATTTTTTTTTGCCAGTTTTTAATGTTCGACCATTTGTTTTTTTTTTTTTTCTGTTTGCGACAATAAATATATATTCATTTATTTATTTATTCGATTTTTATTCTCTATTCTTTTCGTCCGTTATATATGAGTGACGTTTAATTTTTATGAAATTCGTGTGAAATCACAAAAAAAAAAAAAAAAAAATATGAAGGGGAGGGAGAGAGAGAGAAAAAAAAAACATATGAAGAGGAATAAGAAGGGGTGATAGAATCCCACGCAACGATATTCTTATATGTCGTGATTTTTAGAAAAATGTGTCTGTACGTGAATGTGAAATTTATACGGAAAAATGCCAAGGCAAAGAACGCTTGAAAAACACCAGAAGAGAGTGAAAAAAAAATATATATATATTTATAAAGAGTACAGAACGAGAATAAATATAAAAAAGAAAACGAAGGGAACAAGAAGGAGGAAAAAAAAAAAAATTTTTTTTTTGTCCATGAATGCATATATAATATGCATGTGTATGCATATACGCGTGTACAATAGAACGGACGCGCGCACGCGGTCTTTGGCGGGCGCACACGAGACACGGTCTCTCTTTCTTTTTTTTTTTATTTTTGTGAACGCCGCATGTACGAAAATTCACCCTTCTTCATTCTTCCATTCGCCCTCACCTTCTCTCTCAGTCTCACTCGCGCCCTCACTCACCCTATCCCTCATTTTTTTTTCTCAGCCCCCCCCCCCCCCCCTCACCCATCGTCGATCTCTGCACCAAATATATATGTGCGTGTACATACACGTATATAAACGACACCTTTTATGCAACGTTCCCCTCCTTGTCGTCTTTGAAGGGGTCGCGCAAGTTACGATGCATTTTATAATTGAGAATTGTGATGAGGAGAAGGAATCGATTATTATTATTATTATTTGTTATTCGATGGTGTATATGTAATGACGAGACGCTCACATGAAGTGGGTACTGAGAAAGGGATTCGCGTATTTCACGTCGTGTATTGTACACACATTTTCGTCGTCTATTTCGTACTGTTGCGATGCCATAAAATACCGAGGGGGGACGGTGGTGGCGGTGCATTGAAATAGATTGAGAGAGCTTTTTCGTTTTTTTTTTTTTTTTTTTTTCTTTAGTGTGGGCGTGTGCACGAAGTATTCGTGGCAATAGTCTCGTACCTCCATCGTGACAAAGGCGTCTCTGACACTCTTTCCTAATTACGTTTTTAATTTGATGAATTCTTTGACGTGTTTTAACCACACCACATTACAACGTAAATACATCAAATACATTTTTGTTTTTAATGCTTTATTTTATTTTTTGTTTTTTTTCTGTGTGTAGGTGTGTGTGTTTATAATACTGTTTACCTGCATTTGTATAAATCCACTAGTGGTATAGAATGGATGTAATGAGATACATGCGAGTTGAGCACCAGTAATATACGTGCTCGTCAATTAAATTTATATTTATACGGGAATTTTTGGTCTTTACCTGTTAATTATTCAGTAATGTTATTGTTTTATTTTTATGTTGTTTAATTGTTTCGTCCTCTTATCGTTGTGTATGTCCATGAAGTTGTGATGAATTTGTGGAAATTTTTATTTCACTGTATTTTCATTTATGTCAATCGGAGATTTTCCTGTTTATTCCTGTTGAATCGTGTCGATGCGGGTTGATATCATACAAAATCTGACACAGTATATTTTTACGAGACCTGTCTCATTTGATTGCGCAAATCTTTTGCATATTAAATATTAAAATATTTTTCGTCAAAATTTTGTACGGCAAAGCAATAAAATAATTTTCATTACGAGTAATTAAATTTTTAGAGGTTGATAATGAAATTTTGGTGATCGCTATAGTGATAATATTCCGACGCTGTTTAGTTTTTCTTCTCTCACTTGCATTGAGAAATAAAAAAGAATATAATAGAAATTATTTGGCTGTAATAATAATTATTATTATTCATTAGCATATAGAATAAATAATTTTTATTAATAATAAATAATACTTAAACAAGTAAATGACGATATTTAATTTAAACGAACTAAACAATTGTATTCACGCCACGTAAAAGTAACGACCTCCTGCCAAAAATGAATTTTATTCAATATTTTTTTTGTTATTTATTTTTTTTTTATTCATTCCTGTATTAGTACAAAGTGAAACTGTTTATACATTCAAACTTGACGCGCATGCCCATGAACGTGTCATTGAACATTGCAAATAATACAATGGCAAATTGAAATTGATGTAATTTATCATAAGGATAAACAGTTGGCTTCAGTATTTTCACGTCAATTCAATCCACCAATGAAACCTACATCATCATATTATTGCCCGCTCCAATTCATTTTCAACCATCAATGGTATTCACTGTATTGGTGGACAATTACCACATGTGGATGTGTGGAAATAACCTTCTCGTGGTAACTGTCAATCCATTAGCAACTTCATCGCATATTATCAATAGTATAATATTTTCATTTTCTCTCTCTCCCTCTCTCCCTATCTATTTTTTTCCATCTCAATAAAACTGATTAAATTTATATCAAATGTTATCACTATACAAACATCAAAGAAAAAAAAAAAAATTACATATTATTGGTGTTTTAATCTCATTTAATTGTTCCAATTTAAATTGAATCATGTCGCGATGAAAAATGGAAAAATGAAATGGTAAAAAAATATAAATCAATTTCACAGTGAGAACAAAACATTTTTTGTTTTTTTTTTTTTTTTCATTTCTAAATTTAAATATCATGTGGAATTTTGATTTGTTTTTCGCGGCTGAATTTCATGGAGGGTTTCGAGACAAGTAGTGTGTCTGAAGTGTAAGGGATCTATCCCCTCTAAATATAAAACAAGGGTCGGTGACGACACAGACACCCGTCGTCTTCGACCCCAAATTGTATACACACATGTAACGTGCATGAGGATGAGAATACAAGACAAATATATATATATATGTATATAGAATGAGAAATAGTGAGAGAGATGGTGAGTGCCTAAATTTAGTAGACATCCAAGAGGGAACTTGCGCTTTGGCAGCTAGTCACAGTGAACGTAGAGTGGCAAAAGAAGGATATATAGACGCTCGAAAGAGCAGTGTGGCGGGGAGGGGGGTGGCAGGCCGTATGCCAACGGGTGGTAAAAGGGGAGCGAACTGTTGCTTCTCATCGTAAAGAGTAAAAGTGAGATAGAGGTGAGTGCGCGAGAGTGAGTGTAAGTGAGATAGCAATTGAGCAAGGATAAAAAAAATGAAAAAAATAAATAGAGGCAAAAGAGACTTGGGAGATATAGAGATAGTTGAAAGTGAACCTCATACCACATTACCAGTCAAAGTCTAACACGGAATTTTCCTATTGCTTACAAACTAGATTTGAATGTTTCATATCTTCGTATCGTTTCGCAAAAGAAAAAAAAAAGAATAAAAACTACATTTTCATTCTCTACTGTAGAGTATTACGTTTATTCACACACTCCACAATGTGTATGTGTGTGTGTGTGTGTGTATGTATAAATAAATGGAAATTTGAAGATGAAATATTGCAAGAAGAATTTTTTTTTTCTTAATTTTTTTTTTTTTTTTTTTTTTTTTTTCGGTTTGTTTGAATGCAATGAGTACTTTGAGAGAGTGAAAAAAATAAGAATGAGACATATCCAAACGAAACATTGCTTGATGTTATGTGGATGGTGGTCGCACGGCCAAATATAAAAATGTTAAAAAAAAATTGTAGAGAAAGGTAAAGAGAGAGAAAAGGAGAAATAGAGAAGGAAGAAATGGTGAAAATAAAGAAAAAGTGAAAGAACGCGCCCGGGTCTCTCTGAGCTCGAACCAATGTGTATATATAGATAAAAGTGGGGGATGAAAAAAAGGGTGCGGATGTGCAATGTAGTGGGGATGGATACATACGACGGGCGATCTCGCAGGGCGTTTCGTAAAAGGACGAGCGTAAAACAAAGTAACGACGAAATGCACTAGCTCGCCCGCTTCCGTCTACACTCGGCTTCACTCGGCGTGTCTTCTCATCCCTCTACATCCTTTTTTCTTTTTTTTTCTTTTTTTCTTCTTCCTCTCACTCTCGCCTTCTCATTCCCTTTTTGTCTCGTTCACTCTTTCATTTTGCTTCACTCCTCTCTTCTGTTTCTCTCTCACCCTCCTCATTTCACCCTTCATCTCTAGGACGTGACCCGTCCCCATCCCTTTGCGAACAGGGCACACGATGGGAGAGGCGCAAGGAAAACGTCGAACGAAACGGTTAAAAAGTGAAAAGAGAAAAAAAAAAAAGAAAAAAATGAGTGAGTGAGTGCAAGAGGGGAGAGGGGAAATTGAGGGTGGTAGTGAGAGAGTCTCTCTGTGCCATGGGGCGGATACCACCGCGTTGAGATGAGGTGAATGTGGGGTTGCGCGGGGTTCGGCCACCGGGAGGTTATGACAGCCGAAGTATTGAGCGGATCCTTCGTTAAAAAAAAATAAAGTAAAATAAAAAGAAAGAGAAAATAATAAAAAAGATGAGGTAGAAAGAGGGAAGAAAAAAAAAATAGGAGAAGCATCGCGGCGCTGAGGCGAACGGTGAAAGGGAAGGGAGAATTGAAAGTGTAAGAGAGAGGAAATGAGAGGAGTATATTGGTGTGTAGAAGTGAGTGCAAGTGAAAGAGGTATTATATAGCGCAAAAGTCCAAGGGGTGAGACCAAGTAACCGAATCCAACGCACCCTTGCCTCTCGCAATCCGCCAGGGAAAAAAACTCGGAGTGGGTGATCCACCCCACCAACGTCATATACCTCTCTCTCACTCACTCCCTCTGTACCCGCTGCTCTTCCTCGTTGCCTCACCAGTCGCGCCACACTTTCCCTCCTTATTCCAACCTCTTTTGCCTCCTGCTGCTTTTTTTTTTTTTTTACCTCTCTCTCTCTCTCTCTCTTTTTATTCCTTCTTCCCGCTTACCTCCATCTCGCTGAATAGATGTATGCGCTCGTATATATATGTGCATGTGTATATGTATCGCGTACTACCTCACTTGCAAACATTCACGATGGGTTCCTTGCACCTCTGAAAAATATTCCAGCCAACGTCTGGCCCCCCCCCCCCCCCTCACCCCTCATTTTTTCACTCGCTTTTTCTGTTTTATTTTTTTTTTTTATTTTTTCACGTTCTCACTCTCACTCTCACAATCGCCCTTTACCTCCGGCTTCCCGTCCACCCTCTCGCCCCTAAAGAATATACAACAGCTATATATATATATATATTTATAGAGAGACTGGCTCTTTCCTTTTTTTTTTTCTTCTCTTGGGCGAGCGGCTGTAACAAAGGGCACGTTTGACTCGAGGCCCCGCGAACCACTGGTTCGACCATCCTGTCTCTCTGTTCGTACGTTTTTTTTTTTCATTTTTTTTTTCTCTCCACTGTCCGGTCTCAAACACTCTCTAACGCGAATAGAGAGCTTTGTTAATTTTTTCTTTTTTTTTTTTTTTCCTTCTTTGTCTTTATTTTTTAGTTTTGTTTTGTTTGTTTTTTTTTTTTTTTTCGCTTCTAGCTAACTCTGTACTTTGGTCGCTTCTCAATATTCTCGCGATCGTATACCCAACTGGAATTGCTATTAGTTTTGTCTTACAGAGATCTGTCGCTATTTTCTCTTGTCCCCATCATAATAAGACGAACGATATCAGACTATTATTTTTTGCATTCATATTTCTTTTCTTCTTCTTCTTCGTTTTCTTTTATCTTCACTTGTTTTTATGTGGATACACAAAGTGAAGATTGTCGTGATGAAATTCGAATGGGGATGTAGTGGTGAAACAAAACGTAAAATACGAGAGGATGATGATGGTAAAAGGGCGGGGAGAAAAAAAAAATAAAAATAAAGACGATGAGGATGGATGGTGAGTTAAAGAGAAGATGGCGATGGTGAAATATTCCAATGGTGATATGCAAGTTTGGGTGGCGGAGAGAGAAAGAGAGAGAGAGAGTTGCGATATCGTCAAGGGAAGGGGTTTTTTTTTAGCAGCAGCGTTGCAGTGTGCAAACGATTCAAGGCAATATGAAAAAGACTTTTGCGAGCGGGTGAATAAAATCGGGGCGCACCTTGGATTCATGTAATGGAAAAATCGATGAGTGAAACGTATAAATAGGTGTAGGAATGGATTGGGGCGAGGACATTGCACGCGTGTAGGTGATGAAAATACTTTGATCTCGAATTCTCGAAATTTTATGTCACGCTATTTCAGAATTATCGTTTATGAAGTGATGAACTATTTATGAAAGGAAACTCTATATATAAATATATATATATATATATATATGTGTGTGTGCATGGAGGGGTTACATATGGGTGCGTATGTATGGGTATTATTATTTGGCGATGCATTTTGTAAAATAATAATAAGGATAATTTAATTGTAATGATGATATGCCATATGGTGTGATGTGACCCTCTGCAATTTTATTTATATTATTTTATATAGAATTTTTTTTTTCCTTGGAAGGTCGGTCGGAGGCACAGGTAAGTTGTACGAAAGAAAAAATATCTTGAATAGTTTTTTTTTTTTTTTGTAATTTAATTTATTTTGCCTGATCGAAGGATTTTTTTTTTTTTTCCTTTTAATTACTATTATTTATAAACAATTGACTTTTGCTATTGCCCTAAAAAAATTTGGCAGTAAATTATCAGAGCCCGTCATTTTGTTTGTTTTCAAAAAAAAATATCCATCCATATCCATCGACAAGATTGGAACAGGCATATTATGAAACTATACGTCATATCCTAACATCACTGTCAAACCATATTTTTAACTTTCCACTACCACTAAATTAACATGTAACAAACATTACTAATTAAACGAATTAGAGTAGTAAACATCTAGAAAATAAAAAATAATTATTTTAAGGCTATGAATATTGGTAGAGTGTGAATTAATATAGTAGAGGTTATATGTGAATGA
>CAJUYH010000258.1:13041-25902 GCA_910591685.1 Galerucella tenella | reverse complement strand
AGAGAAATGAGGAAATAAATGAAATAAGAAAGAAAAACGAGATACGATAAGCTGAAAAACGAGAACTAAGAGACAAGAGACGGACGTGCGCCTGCAGGATCACGCGCGCAACCGGACGTCCGTAAGAGAGAATAAAAAAAAAAAAGAGCGAGGGAGAGAGTGAGAGTGAGAGAGAGAGAGAGAGAGAAAGAGAATACGGTTACATCAAGTCACGTGGCGATACGTCTGGAGGCGAAGTGGCGCGGCATAAAATTCATTACGGAAACGAAGAACGTCATCAAAGTGTCAAGGACTAGAACTATAAAGGATATTGGATGCAGACGCACCCGGCGCAACCAACACACACACACACATTATTAAGATGTGATTTAAAAAATGGCGGATTGCCCCTATGCTCGCTGCATACAGGAACGCAGACATATTAGGAGGGAATTGCTACGATGGACAAAGAATATGGTCTTCGTAGTCGGTGAGTGTGAATTAATATACTATTCATTATTATATATATATATTTAATTTTATAATGATAGATAATATTTATATTGATTTGGGAAAATTTTATGTGTTAAACAATATCGTGACAACTCAACAATGCTCATTTCTCTCTGTTTTCATCATGAAACAACTCTAAATTTTTCGATATTTTCATGTGGCAGACAGTGAAAATGTTGTATTTAATTATATCCATTGTTTAATTTGTCCAATTTTTATTTTATACAATTAGTAAAAATTGATCGCTTACATTCTCTCCAACTCACCTGCAAACAATTTTGATTTTTAATATTTTTCATGACACCGAGATCTCAATGCCTTTTATTAAATCAAATCTTTAGAATGTTTCTCATGGTAAATTTCAAAAATTTTATGATTTTATGAGTATGCGAATTTTTATGGTGTTAGTTCATTCTTTATTTTACTCACAACAACTTTTTCACCCCTCATTGAATTCTGCTCCTCATCACTGAATACCATGAAAATGGATTGAAGCGGCCATGTACACCGAAAGAGACCTGTTGCGACTTGAAAATGTCGAATGCTCACTGGCTCACTGTATATACAACCCCTAACCCCTAACTCTCTATTTATTGCTAACCCTCGCCTCACTTAACATAATGGACCATGCCAAATATTTAAATACTCCTACTTTATTGATTTTATTTATTCATAATTAATTTCCATATATTTTCTGTTCAATTACACGAGAAATTGTTTAACGCTAAAAAATCTTGTATAGATATTAATTATTAGTGCGAGCATTAATAATACACGAATTTTATATGACAAATAATATGTAAAAATTCATAAAAAAAAGTATTTTTTTATGAAGAATTAAGTAAACAAATATTTATTATTTATTTATTTTTGTCATGTAAATGTCTCGGTGTATTGATTATAAATCACAACGTGACAAGTGTATAAAGAGCGGATAAATTTTCATGGGGCGTGGGCTATATTTATTGAGGGGCGGTGAAAATATTATGGAAAATGGACAAGTAGATTGTTGGAATATATATCTTGACCACAGACAAGCCGCCGCCCAAAAGCTTTTCTTCCACATTACCGGCGGAGTCTATATCAGTTTTTCTTGCCCCACCACAATACTCTTTTGCAACGGTTGAGAATATATAGCGTCACTTGGAGATGCAACCCTTACCCAACTCGCCAACGGCCTTGCATCCCTTCCTACGTCCACACCAATCTCCCACCACAATATATTTTCACATCTCTCCTCTTGGCGTTTCTCTCTACTCTGGCAATTTCTTGACATCCTTCCCCCGCGCGCACGCCATTCACTCACCGTCTCCCTCTATTTTTTTTTTTTTTTTTTCACTTCGATGAGACAACGTTTTTTCTTCGCGATGCAACGCATTTCAATTTTTTATGTGAACTCAATTCGTTGAACACAGTGTTAAATTAATTTGCGTCTTTATTCACAATTAAAATGATACATTTGTCATTGATATTAAATTATAATTGTATTGTCAGTGAATGTTTATTGATAAATAATACAAATAATAAAATTGAGATTATTGCACACAAGACAATTATTGTCAATGATTAATTTTTAAATTGTGCAATATTACGAATTATTGTTGAATTGATATTGCGAAAAATTCGTTTATAATTTTGTATTGATGACAATGGCTGCTATTGGGTAATGCGGAAAAAAAAAAAAACCTGGACAACAATCAACAGTGTGGGATATTGTCGGTGCGCCTTCATTCCGTATATATAAAAAAAAAAAACAACGTTTGCACGAGCGTGAGAGAGAGAGAGAGGGAGGGAGGAATATTGTGCGGGTGGGGGATATGAGACTGTAGAGTATTGAGACGCGAAGGAGATTCCCTCGTGTGCGAAAGCAACGACGACAGTCGCTCGGCAGCAACAGGAAGCAGGCGTTAACGTGCACTGGACATAAAAAAAAAAATAATAATAATAATAATAGAAATGAAAAAATAATAATTATTGAAAATTGCGAAAAATTGAAATGATAAATGGATAAAAATTGAGTGTTGACAAGTGACGGTGAAGTATTTAAGAAAAACAAAAAAATCGATAAATTCAATTTAATTTATCGCGTTGTGCATTGTCTATTGGTATATAATACAGTTATGTAGTGAGAAATATATTTGATATACGCAAAAATATGTTTTATTGTGAGTGTAATGAGGATGTAGGTGTACATAATGATACAGCCAAGTGTAAATTATGTGCCCGAAGACATAATTGCAATTAAATTGCCAAGTTACTATGGGAAATATTCCGTAACAGGTTGGATCGTTGATAGAAACGCGAATGAATGAAAAGAAGAAAACGAAAAAAATTATAATAATAATAATAAGTCGATGTCGATTGAGCGCAATGAACCAACAATGTAGTTCGTATCACCATATAAATAATAGCAGTGGATGGCAGAGATCACATACATGAAATTATTCGTGAAATCGTGATGAAATCTTGACATACTGTTAAATAAGTTGCAGATAAGGTATTTATCAATTTGATAATTAAATGGCCGCGATCAATAGAATTACAATCACTACAAATTTCTTTTTTTTTTGTCATTAAAAATCGATGTGGGTTTAATATTTTTTTTATATTTATATTTATGTATAAATATAAATATTATTAATGGTTTCCGTGGCATTTTTATAGTAATTTAATATTTAATTTAATAAAATTCATTGTGAAATAAACATAACCTTGAAAACATAGGATGCGGCATGTGTCCTTTTCATCACACTTGTAAACATAACCTCAAAATACTAGAGAAAACTTATTTTCAATATGATATAATACTGTTACGTTGGAGATAATAACATTTATTAGAGCAACATTCGAAACACTGCAATAAGAATTTTATCTTACATTCATTAATTCCAGAATGACAAGTGATAGTTTCAAAAATAAACATTTCCGATCTCATAAACGTTCATTGAACGATCAATGCTCATCATGGGGTGACATTATTGACCATGTTATGGTGTTAATCATGTTAATAAATATAAAAAATAATTTTGCAAATAAACCGACATCAATAATACATTACTATTCCTGCTCATTAATAATACAGCAATTAAATAAATTGTATATCATAATTGTGTATAAGACAAATATAAAAGGAAGTGTAGCGATAATAATACTATTGAATATATTTTGGTAAATTATTGTTCGACACTTGGCGGAAGTTGAAATTTTCAAAACCGCAATTCAAACCCTTTTCTTCTTATTCAACTGCCACCACCACTGCTACTGCCACCACCCTCTATTATTGCCCCGCCACTATCAAAATCGCCTCTCCACATGTAGCATGTGTTATCGTGTCGCGTGCCAAACGTGGCCGTTATTATTTCCGACTGTGTTTTGCGCGCGCACAATTTAACATATCCCGCGTATCATTTTTTTATTTTTTCACAAATTCACTTGATGAATAGTCTGTTGTTTATTGTCCACTCACAATTAATTCAGTAATATTAAAGCATAAAAGAACAAAATAAAAAGGCGTAAAAAAAAAAAAACGGTCAATTATCCATATCGAATTCAATACCATTCATCTCTTATACGAATTTAATATTAATAAAATTGTACAATGCCTATCATGTATAAATTTTATACCTGAAAAAAAATTTATACTATAAAATGGCGGAGAAAATAAAAGTGTAAAAATATAAGTATAATAGAAGGAAGAAAGAGAGAGAAAGAATGGACAAAAAAAAAAAGAAGTATAAATAAAAAATAAAGAGAAAGAAAAAGGAAAAAACACGTCTCTATATTCGAGGCGAATTTTTCTTCTCTTTCACTTTATCGCCTGGGGGTCCTCAACCCTCTATACTCTATGAGGCTGGTGCGGGTGTGCAGCTGCGCCAAGGGTGATCGTTAAAAGGCGCATAAAGGAGCCAACGCGAATGGCAACAATAAAAATTCGTGAGCCTTCGTGTTTCGTCGTCGTCGTCGTCGTCGTCATCCTCGCTGTTGTTGTTGTTGTTGTTGTTGTCGTTGCTGGTGTTATTATTGCTATTATTGTTATTATTCGTATGGCAAAGAGTATTGTAGGGAGTGGTAGACTTGAAGGAAACGTTCGCCATATTTTAAAGCACACGAGTAAACGAGAAAGATGATGATGTAACTGTCCTATAAAAAATACGAAAAAAAAAGGATAAAATTGACAAAAATATGGGGGGGGGGGGAGTGAAAAAAAATAGATAACTTAACAATACGTTTAACTAAAAGAAACTCGGAAAGAGAAAAATAAAAAATAAATAAATAAAAGTAGACAAAGGAGCAATGAGGGAGAGAGGGTAGTAAAAATGTAATGGTGACAGTAGGACCAGAATTGTCGTGAAGGCGCAGTGTAATGAAACGATATTGAGTGGTCGTAGCGGGGTCGAGAAATAGTAAAGGCAATTTCATGAGCTGAAGCGAGAAAGTTAGATCTATACATATGTATATATATGGGTGTGTGTGAACATAAGGAAAAAGGAAGGAGTGAGAGAGAGAGTGGGACACAGTTGCGCCATCGATGCTTCTCTTTATTGCCCTTCTTTGCATCGATTGACTTCACTTTAACATGACAATATAGCGATGGATGACGGAAAAAAACCCGGTGAATAATAGTTTTTTAAAGAATCCAGGGTATCTATTTCAGTCAAATACATGTAATAGCCCAATCATAAAATATAAAAGTGTACAGTGAAAAAAGTTTTAATACCTAATAATTAGTACTGAGGCTAAACTAAAAATGTTTTAAAGTATGCACACCTTTCAATCTTGTACAACAAAGGATTTGTTTTCTTACAAAAAAAAAGAAAATTCATTATGCATAAATAATTGAGTTGATAAATACTCTATATTTTTATATTGAAAATATAAGTTTATGTTAAAATAAACGAAAAAAAAAATTAAATAAATAGTAATTCATGGTTTATTACAGTGTAAACTTTTTATTTATACCGAGTTAATAATTAATATTGCAGAATGCCAATGTCTTTTGTTCAATTTTAAGTAGATAAATATGAAAAATTTCCCAGCCATTGATTGAAAATGTCACGGTACTTTTTTTTTCTTTGCAATAAAAGAAAATGAAATTGTGAACCAATTTCCAAATAGAACTATACTGTACCACAGTATCACCATTGAGAATCATTTGAACATGGATATATTTCAATACACTCATTCAATTGATCGTACAATTAATATCATAACAATTATTAAGCTATTAATTGAAATAATTGTGAAAGATGTATGGGGGTGATATAAAGAAAAATGAAACGAAGATACGGGCGCAAACACGTTAAGACAAGTATTCTAGTTAATAAAGCATGTAAAAGAGAGGGAGGGGAGAAGGGGGGGGGGCGAGAGGTAGGTCGTTGAAGCAATGAAGGGGAAGCTATTTGAAGATAGAGGGGAATTTGTCTACGCACCCCACTGTCGATTGACCTCGCTTCGATGTTGAAAGTGGAAGAAGAGAGTAGTGGTAAAGGAGTGGCAAATGTGCGCTTGGGCTTTGGGAAGGATGTCCGATATATATATATATATATATATATAAGGGTGAAGGTGAGATGGAGAGTGGGAGAGGAATAGAGAGAAAAAATATGTATGTATAGATATTGAAGATGGTGGTAATAATTTCAGTCTTTATAATCGGACAAATTGACTCACAAAGTCTTGGAGATGAAATTGCGAGACTTTGCCACTGTCGTCGCTAACAAATGCAATGATGTGATTGTGAATATAAATTGAAAATGGAAAGAGAATGTAATGAAAGAAAGGGAAGTAGTGTGTGACAGTGGCGTTGTCATGAAATAATTTGGAAATAATTTTTTCGAAATTTGTTTGGTATTTTTGCAATTATATTCCGGCAGTAATTTTAAATTTAATTTATTGAGTTTTATTGAGTATTAGAGATAATATTGATTTTTATAATAATTATTAATTTATATTGTTAATTTTGCAATGTTTAATCATTTTATTTAATGATATTGCATGATGTATATGCTATGCATTTTTATTCAGTGAAATGTAGAAAATAGAGAATATAATTTCGGTGTAAAAAGTTTGCAACAAAAGTTCATAATGATTGTATATTTTTTTCTTCACGATCGTTTTATTATTTTTAATATTCACTTTTCATGCATATGAGTTTTAAAAATTGTCCGAATTTTTTTGGATGAGGTAAAAGATGAGAGTATCAACCGACATAATTTGAATTTCAAAACAAAATATTTCCATAATTATTCCATTAAATTTCTTAATTTTAGTTACAATCGATGGGAAATTTACGATTTATATGAGATAGTGTTGAAGTAATTTTATGAAATGCGCAATATTTACTAACAATATGATGGTAAAATTGATATAATTACTGAGTCCATCATGTATAATTTACAACATGTAAATAAATTGTATAGCAAATAGCAAAATGGATTTATTAAAAGTAGCATAAAAAAAGCCAAAAATATTGAACGAACCAAAAAAAAAAAAAAAAAAAAAAAAACTGCAGTAGAGTAGTGAAATTCACAGTACGTTTAAATTCCAATGCATACTCCACATGAAATGACATGAGTATGAGTGAAGTGCGCACGTGTTTGCATATAATAATGGAAATATCTATGAAAATTTTACATGAACAAGTGTGAAAATGATTAAAGTACTTCCTAAATGTATGCATGTATGCAAAGTATCGAATGATGAACATGTTTAACATATACATTTAACAGCGGAAGTAGATTACACGGTTTCATATACATACATACATACATACATACTTGGTATATTATTAACGTGAACAATTTTCTTTTTAAATTCACATACTATCACTCTGTTATTTCCTTTATACTCCTTTACATCCAATAGAGTATAATCATCTAATGCAATAAACCAGACATAATTGATAAATTTAATAGAAACACCGTAATAAGTCAGTGAAGACGCGAAATTGCAACAAGAAAATAAAACGAAATTAGAATATGATAAATTTCACATGTTACAAACAACTAATTGATGTTTGACATTTTGTCGAATTGCAACAGTACTGTGACAATTAAAAAATGCTCATTTTTCATAACATCGACATCTCAATATCGTTTATTTCGTAAAATCTTTAAATATTTTATTTCTCATGTGAAATTTTGTAAATTTAAGTGAGGTAACGGTTTTATTACTAATCGGACAATTTATGGTAAATATATTGTGGCACTCATGCACATGACCAATTGAACATGGCTGGTGGTCAATGACACAGGTGACTATACTTCAATGTGGCATAAACGCTGTATATGTTCAATAACTGTCTTAAACATGGCGTCTGGATTGAGCACAAGAAATCCGCCACTCACCCTTTGGTGTTTTGCTTTAATAACAATCTGCGACCTCTTGAACACTGCAATATATTGCCAGATAACTGCAGCATTACACATTAATACTAATGATATTTGAATTGATTTACATCAATCATTATATTCAATTGTCATAGATAAAATTTGTGAAAAAAAAAAAACAACACACATAAAAGGACTAATCCGTATTCTTAATTACAAATATACTCCACTGACGTCCAATAATTTTAAATTTACCGTAGACTTTTTCTCCTGTGAATATAAATATAGCAATGTCGATATTTATAAATAATCAACGACTACTTTTGGTTTAAATTAATTTAAAGCTTTATTACCTAATGCACAGCTACAGGTATATTAGCATTTATTATTATTATTATTATTATTATTATTATTATTATTATTACTCTAATATGTGCATTTGAATGCAAATATCCAATTGGATATGGACAAATGAAACGAAATATAATGGAATTTTATTGGAAATAATTCGCTACATACCTACATATTAAAACGAGGAAAAAAAAAAAATTATCTTTAATTAATACATCATTTAATTAACGATAATCGATTATCCTTGGATGGATTATTCATAATAGAATATATAGTAATAATAATAATAATAATAATAATTGAATGTGACAATTTTTGTAATTGTAAGTGATTAAATTTATTTGAATAGATTTAAAATTCAGTTTGTAATATTGTCGGTAAAGTTGATAAATTATATGAGATTATTAATTTAATAGTGAATTAGTTGACGTTAATAGAACATTAGTTGCAGTAATAGAGATGATTTTGTTGCATTTGATGGAATTCTACATAGTCAACCACTTATTTATACTAAACTAACTGAATAATTAACAGTTATTAATATTTAGAATTGAAAAAAAAAATTTTAAAATAGACAGTGAGCGTATAAATAAAGTTATTATCAATATAAAAATTAGCAACAATATTCTTTATGAAAAGTAATCAATCAACCATCGATATCGCACAACTTTGCGCGAATTATCCAACAAATATTAGCCAATGTCCATCGCCATTTCGTATCAGTAAATATCCAATTCAATAAATATGTTCCGGGCTAATAAAAAATTACATTCAAATATAAAATGGTTGTTATTATATTTTTATCGTTGCGATAATTTTTTTTATTTTTCTTTCTTTCTTTCATTCCTTCTTTCGGTCTCACTTCAGATAATTCAATCATGCGATACGCGCGTTAAAATTGATAATTTACGATTGTAATATAAAGTTGAAAATATTATGAGCACGTTCATTGCCTGGCATAACATAGAGCAAGAGAAACGATCGATAGAACGTGCGCCGCTCACAAAATTAATGTCTTAATGGTTTATGACAATGTCATCACCATTACCGTTCCTGTGGGGTAATACAACACGTTTGAGAATGATAAATTCGAATAAATGGGTCACCCACCATCATCAGTGTCGTCGTCATTGTTGTAATCATTGCCAGTATTATACTCACACAAATATCCGATTACCCAAGAGTTACTTGACAACGTCGCAAGAGAAAGACAATAAATGGTAGGAGAGAAAAAAGAAAAAAAAAAAGACGAAAGAATGAAAGTGTACGCACCATGTGGCAAACACTTGACACACACACACACACACAAAAAAAAATAAAAGAAAAAAGAAAATATACTGCAAAGTTATGTTTTACTTTTTGCCTAAAATTCAATCGATGTGACAATATTATTTCACCACCATTAAATTACATCCCCTTTGGATAGAAATAGACGAATAAATATCGTACGTGAGACATTGATGATGTGTGAAAGGAGAGAAGACAATACCCCCCGTGTTTAAACAAAAAATAGATAAAAATTCAGGAAAAGTATGCAAAAGTAAATTCTCTCTCAAAGAAATTTAATTATATATTAACAATAAATGAAAATTTTCTCAATCTTACAATTGATAGTGGTAAATAAAATACAGTTAAATATTTTGAGTAGTTCACTTCAACACTAATATTAAAGTTGAGTAAAATTTTATACGAATATTTTTAATATTAAAAAAAAAAAATAGATAAGTACTTGGTATAGGAAGTGGAGTAGACTAGAACTGATGAACTCCCCAACGTATAAACACAAGTAAAGTGTGTATGTGAAAGGTTCAATTGCATCAATAGCTATTTACTATTTTTTATATTCAATACAATCAATCGCATTAAATAAATTTACTGCTTCAGTCGCAGTTTATATTTACTTCACTTAATGCAATTGAATGTTATATTTGGCAGTGTTATATTAAACAGCAACGAGAAACATTATTTGATGTTGATTAATCGTGAAATAAAAAATTTTACATTACTCGAGATTATTAATGACAATATGATAATGACAAAACGCCATTTAGTCAATACAATTTGTATTAACTTAACAAACAGTTCAATAGCATTAATATAAAATTAAATAAATAAATTAATTAATTAATAAATGAAAGAAAAAAATAGAGTAAAATAAAAATAATGAACATTTAATAATTAGATGAAAGAAAAAAAAATTAAAAAAATTAAAAAATGTGCAATGAGAAAAAAAAAGAAAGAGAATCCGAAAAAATACGTGATGAATTTTAATTTATTATCGAAGCCACGGAAAATTAATTAATGAATTTTAACTTATTTTTTTTCTATCTTTGATGCAACATGGGCGGTAATAAGAGGAAAAAAATGAAAGGAAAAAAAAAAAAAAAAAGAAAAAGAAAGACGGATTATCCAATGCCCGAACTGTGTTCATATCAGACGTGCACGCGAGTTTCGGACAAAGGATAGCCTTGTAAAATTCCCCACTCCCACCAATTTTGTTCACTCATACTCTCCCACTTGTTCACGTCAACTCAATCGACCCCACCATCGTCCAACATAGACATTACATGGCTCAACACAATATTTGTATGCTGTCCACGTGTATGTATGTGTATGTGGCCTGTGTTACTGGTATGCATACCCACTTTTCTAACCTTACCATACTTTCGTCTAAACCGAATTGCCATTGGCCAAACGACACAACTGATTAGAATCCTTCAGCATTACATGGGCCATACTTTGTGAAAGAGAGGGAGAGGGGGCGGGGGGAGACTAACAAACTACGGATGAGTATTATGGCAACGTCAGAGTGGGGAGGGGAGGACAAACTGTCGGTTGACTATTGCCCAACGGCAATTGGACAAAACTCGCTCTGAATTAGTCATCCAGTCATTCGATTTTAAATTGAATAATGGTGAACATTTTTTTTTTTTCATTAAGATATTACCATTTCATACATTTAATGTGGAATTTATTAATTTTTTTTTATTCTTTGCATTAAAATTCCTCCGAATTGTGCAATGATATATCGATTGCAAAATTGTATCAATTGCTATTGGAACAATAATGCCAATAAATTTTTGCTGTATCATTCACAATGATTATTCAATAATATGTTATTATTGTAATTTAACGATTGTTGATTTATTATTTGGTGAATGTTATTCATGGAATAATGACAATCATTATTTCAATACAAATGCAAATAATTCTATGGCACGTTAATGCAATTGTTATTCCATTTAATAATTATAAAGTCGCTATGGGTATTTGTAGTGGCATTGATATGTTTATAAATACAGTCATCTATTCAATTGTTTGTGAGTGGAATTTTTTGAATTTGTGGCATGAGAAAAACAAGGCAAAATGGACACTGCCAATATATTTATGCGGTGGCTGGAGCAAATGGTGGAGCCGCTGGCGTCTAATCGTTTTTAGAATTACCAAGGCGCCTGGACTTTGCACGTTGCATGAATATTAAAGTCAAATGTCTGCCAAGTAAAATAGGTATTATATATATATACATAAATATATATGTATAAGGAAACAGTAAAAGTGTTTAGAGGGAGCGATGGGAAATTCCTGATTGGAGCTAAATCACTCAATACTGCAAATTGTATATATTGAATTTCTACACATTAATTCACTGCATAAACATTTCTTTGCTGTATTATTTTTTTGTTCCTCTTCTTTTATCAATATAAATATTCACGGAGTTTATCTTTCTGACGTTCGTAATTCACTTGTGCGTCATTAATAAAAAAAAAAGAAGAAGCGAAAAGAAAAATAAAAAAGTTTTTGATAGATTGGAGAGACGTGATGGAACGCGTGCAGGTATAAACGTGTTTATACGTGTTTGTGATACATACTGATTTTTTTTATACGTGCATTCTTCCGAATAATAATAAAAACATGTCACATTCAATATGAATTCAACACGAAAATCATAAAAATAAATAGATAAATAAATATTACGATACATGAATAATTCGGTGATAAATTGTATTGCTGCGTGTTAGAACTTGTCAGATATGACGGATTAATTATATACTTGGATATATTGCTTGAATGAGGAATAATAGAAATTGAATTTGAAATCATTTTCGAAAAAAAATAGTCAGACTGAAAATAATTTACAAGATTGTGCTGGTGTGTATATTAGTGAGATATACGTGTATATGTGTATATCTTTGTTTTAATATGAGTCACACCGACATAACCTTGAAATATGCACGCTTCAATGTGAATTATGCATACAGATACCATTTTATATAGAGATATATAGGAAGTGAATCAATTGTTTGAATTAGACTTGTTTAAAATCGTTAAATCAGCCTAAAACATTCAAATAATATATACAATATATTAATATATATATATATATATATATATACATATAATTAGTTTTTAATAATTCAATGGGTGACTAATTTCATTTACATATTATTTGAAAGAAGAAAAAAATAATAAAATAAAACCAATCTGCCAACTTTAGTTATAATGAGCGACCGTGAATTTATGACAATAATAAAATGGTATAATTTATGGTATTATTTTTTATATTTATAGATATACAGATTGACTGCAGTCTATAATACATCCGTGTACAATAAATTATTTATCCATTGTTAAAGCATTATACAAACAAGCGAATTATGCTGAAAAAAAAAAAAAAAAAAAAAAAAAAAAAAAA
>CAJUYH010000258.1:0-12941 GCA_910591685.1 Galerucella tenella | reverse complement strand
AAAAAAAAAAAAAAAAAAAAAAAAAAAAAACTAAATGTTACTCAGATGTGTTTGATAAGGATTGTTGAACAGTGTCGAATCAGTTATGATAATGGGGATAAACAGTATCGGTCACTAAAAAACCAAACAAAAAACAAAAAAAAATAATGTACATGAGTTTGAGGTTAAACACACAAATGTAAAAATACACACTTTGTCTGTAAACAAAAATTATATGGCAATGCAATTGATAATTGTGATAAATTTAATAAATTTCATATGTAATGAAAATAATGTAGAGCGTACAAATAAAAATTGTAATTTAGGCACGAATACGTTTATTCAAATATATTTTCTATTGCTATACAATACAATATAACATAAAACATACCTTAATATATATACAAATATATATATATATATATTTGTGTGTGTGTGTGCGTGCATGTGTATAGATATATATCCACATCCATGCACAAATATCGTGAAGCATTTGACAAATAATAATAATTTATTCAGATGTTTTCGCGCCAGTCACTATTTGATTATTTGCACGATGGAATTGACGTTAATGTTTAGCCTTGTGCACTCCATTTTATATACATTATCTACTTCCACTGAATTATCGACTTGAATTCTCAATCTATTTTCCATTCCGACAATATAAAATGATATTACATTGACTCAACTTATACAATATTAATGATGTGACATTCCATTTAATTTTTTTTTTTTTTTTGATGAATTTAACATTATTGTATTGAACACACAATCTCTATTGAATTCGACTAATTTTCACCTATCGTTCAACGTGTATTTTGTTGAGTTTACTTTTGTTTTCATCTGCGTTGCATTTGCGATAACAAAGTGGCCTTCACAAATGTCGCTTACATTCTCAACTATCCCCTCTGTTATTAATAGAAATAATTCTTATCACAAATAAAATTCTTCCATTAGTTTTACAGTAAATAATTAATTTGTGAATTGTTGTTGAAAATATTGTACTGGTGAAAAATTAATTGGGGACTATTTGGTAGTATCGTTTTATTGTTTTATCATAACAATGAAATCCCAGTGTATTTAGACGATACAATTATTATTACTGCATTTAATGTATTTATATATAGTGCAATAAATTGTCTTTTCTACAGGTGCAATTAACGCACAAATACAGTCAAGTGCAATTGAATGATAAATGTTCAAGGACTTGTAAACATGACGGATGCATTTATACATTTACCAATTAATCTTTACACATGTACATATCGTTGTCTTATTATCCTGTTTTCATTATGAAACAATACTAAATTTGTATAAATTTTCATGTGGAATAGAGTCCAAAATTTATAAATGATATAAACAATTTTGGATTCTAATATTTTTCATGAGACCACCAACATCTCAATTGCTTTTATTAAATGTAATCTTTAAATACTTTTCGTGCAAAATTTCATAATTTTGAACTATGGCGATCCTGTTCCAAATCGAAAATATAATAATTTATGCTATGCTATTCCTCTTACTTTTAATTGCTTTCTAAAAACTAGCTAAAATGTGTAATCACAATAAATGTATTAACAATTTGCACAAACATAATGGAATAACTGCCAGGGGTTTTCCATCAATTTTACATTTGATCAATGATGATTTATTTATTATATTTTCTCCTCCATTTCAAAATAATTCACCATAATTATACAATTTATTAATGATAAAAATATATTTAATGTAGAAAAATCTTTTCACATTTCTATTTTAATATTGTGAAATGCATTTAACTGCAGTTATAAATAAATATATTTTATTCACACTATATATTTCACCTTAACAATACATACTATTTCACCATCGAGTGATATTGCATTTACTTTCATCACAATGCATTTGTGATGAACAAAACATGAGTTCAAAGAAAATCTTTAACGTCTGAGAATTATTTAATTGACCTCTACAGAGCCTCATTGTGATATTGGAATGCTTGGGGTGGCTAATGCACTCCCCATATAGATGAGGGGGTTGATGGCTCGCACCATCATCTTCACAAGCTCTTTCACATCCTCACTCTTGTTCATGTGTGCTTCATAAACGATGCAATATACTCTGGTCAATTCAGCACCACATACACATATATAGATATTTGTAGTGCAATCAATTTGACGATGCAATTTAATTTGTGAATTCCATTGCACAAAATAGCGATCGCCATTTCTTAGAACCTAGATCTATATATTTGTACAATATATATTTAACTATTAGAACATTGCCCTTAATGACAGGATCAAACATAACCTATATTAATTGTATATGTATATACATATTGGTACAATTGGTATATGTATATATATATATTGGAATATTAACGACGATATCAATTATTGTTGATATAATAAATATTCATAATCTACAATGTAATATAATTTTGATATAGTTTTATATATAGAGACAGATTTTAATATTGCATGCAAGGCAGACAACTGGCAGATGGCGTGACTTTTTTTTAGTTGACAATATAGCAGATTTTACGATTAAAAAAAATGTAATAATAATGGTAGTATACATCTATTATGCACCGGGGAGAATATTAGCATAGAATCAATCACATATGCGATAGCAACAGCATTTTTTTTTTTTTTTTCCTTTTTATAAATATAGATATACTTTGGCGTGCAGCTTTGTTCTAGTAATAATACATTTAGAAAAGAAAAAGAATCGACCGAATGAGAAAACGTGAATTTTCAAATGTTAACTGTCTATTTTGCGCATGTATTTATCAATTTATCGTGTGTACTCATATTATTTTTCATATAACTGCAAACTAATACAGGTACATACGTGCATGAACGCGCATGAACTGGTAAGTATATATATATATATATATATGTATGTATGTGTGTTAGTGAATCAGATAAATTCGAGAGCATGCGAGTTAAAAGCAACGACGCGTCATGTCGCCAATGATAAGCCAGTTACTAATCCGACCTTTGAATAAATAAAAAAAAAAACTTTATAATAAAAAATGAAAAAATTGACACAATCACTATCTTGATAGACAAACAGTGGCAGCCTTACCGCAATATTATACATACATATAGAATATATACAAGCGTTCCATTTTATCACCTGTTCCAAACTTATTTTTCTCTTTTGCTTTTTACAAACATTCTCAATATTCCCAAAATATATTTGCATATTTGTAATGACATAATGGAATGATGTCATTCGACATTTAAAACAATTATAACGCAATAAAAATATTAATAATAGATATCAATGTGCAATTTATCAGGTTGTAATGAATTCACTCGTTTTGTCAAATGATAAAGATACAAAAAAAAAAAAGAAAGAAAAAAAAATGATAAAATAAAATAAATTGAATGAAAACAATGGGGATGTAACGCGACGTGATGCGAACGCGAGCGGTTAGCACGCTCATCATCGTTTGATGTAGTTGTGGTGGTGTTGTAGGTCTGGAACGAGTAGCGGAAGAGTTGATGGGCCGTAGGAAATGGAAGCAATACCAGGACACCCTGTACAGCAGCACTCGGAGCGAATCAGCCAACCAGCCGCACCATCGGCTCTATCCGGCGCTCTCGACAACGTGCAATTTGGGTGCCGGAACTGTCAACCAAGTGGTTGGTCATTGTCATCCATCAACGGGGGTTGTTGGCCAGCACATCAACCAATCGCCAACAACGCCACCATTAACATCGGTACCACCACCAACAACAACAACAACAACAACAACAACAACAATAACATCATCCGAGCCACCAATTATCAACAATCATCAATCAACAAATTTAATAAATCACAAAAGTATCAGCGACAACGGCCAAAGTTGTTTCAAATCAGTGGAAGACATCAAGGTCGAGGCAACAAACGAGGAAAACGGGGAGGTGATTACAGCAAGTGCGAGACAACGCTTGAGGCAACGAAAAGAAGACGAGGTCGACGAAGAGACAAATTGCGAAAGCGATCGCGAAAGCCACGAGAAGAGGCTAAAACTCGACAAGGAAACGGTAGAGAGAACGACAGTGATCAGTCCACTCAGGGAGAACGACAAGTGTATCAAGGACGAGGCAATAGATACCGAAGACAGGACCAAGGTAAATAAATAATTATTTATTTATTTATTTATCATTTTAATTTTTATATTTATATATGATTAAATTGGTAATTTATATTTGTATATTTTATAGGGGCGAATATTAGAAAGTGCTTCAGAGTCGATACAAGTGACAACGGGTCTATTAAGAGTAAAAAAGGAAGAGGAGTTGCAAGAGTTGCCGAAAAAAGTGATTTGTGGTGGCGAAACGAGAAGTGTCGTTTCCACAGACACGAAAATAAATAGATCAACAATCAGTGATAAACAACACGAGGCCAATATTGATTGTACTACGTTACCATTTATTGTGAATCGTCGTGCGAGTCCACCACCAGAGGATTGGAAGCCATTAGACAAGTGTTACTTTTGTCTCGATGGAAAACTGCCTCACGACGATCAACCGCCGCTTGTAAGTTCAACAATACAATCCATTGACACATTTAATATTATTCATTTGTCAATTGAATAATAATTTTTATATTTGTATGTTATTTGTTTGTTTTTTTATTTTTTTTTTGGTGATACAGAGCCCACAGAGCGAAAGTAGCAGCAGTTCTCGATCTGCAGAGTCACCAATGTCGGTGCAAGTTGATCCAATGGCGGCTTCTGTCGTTGCTGCCGCACTCAGTGGAACATATCCAACATTATTACCACAATGGTGTGTACCACCGAGAGAAACATCCCTGGTTGCAATTCAAACACATCAGGAGACCGGCCATTTGGCGGATCAACCACTTGATCTCTCCGCCAAACCAAAAAACTCTCAGGTTCAATATTACCATTTTTATTTTATTTATTACTTTATCTTTTTTTTTTTTTTTTTTATATTGTCGGATTGAAACAACACTGTGACTATTCGTCTTGTGCCAAACCGATGATAATTTATTTCAATCAACAGATAATATTTATTATATATATTGCTCTAATTTAATTTTTTTGTTTTTCTCTCTGTTATATAGGACAACAATATTTCCATGTTGGAACAACAAAAAATACCTCTTAGAATGCCATCGGGGATTGATCCTAAGAGCATCTTTGCGTGAGTCATTGAATTTTCATTTACAAGACATTACATATTCAATTTCATGAATACACAACATAACCTCACTATTTCTTTCATTCCTCATTGTATATTTATTTCATTAAAATGTTCTCTCTGTTTTTATTTTTCATCACGTAGTGATAAGAAAGTATTGGTTCTGTCTAATTTTCCAAACGACAGAATAAGAGATATAATCGCATTTTTCAACAATAATAAATGGATAAATGAATTGGAAAAAACAAAAAAAAAAGGAAACATTTAATGATTATGAAGGTTATGTACATGAAAAATATATTTTTTTTCCACATTGTTTATTTCGCTATTTGGAATACAGCAATAAGAGACACTTGGTAATTGTGTCTCCATGAAAATCGTGGAAATTCATGAAGATTGAAACAAAAATAGCAGATTAATGTGAATACAATGGACACATACTGTCAGACCAATGTCCTCGGCCTCAATTTTCCCCAGCTACAAATTAAATGCACGCTGGACTTTATTGTCTCTTAACGTGTCACACTGCACATTGCTCAATACTCTAACGATGCCAAATAACATGAAAATATCATACATCATATTAGTCACTAGTGTTCACTCCAAACTAATTTATCCCACACATTATTTTTCATTTTCAATTCTTCATTATATTATCAATCACTAATTACACCGCAATTAAAATCAAAATTATTCAATTATGAATAATAAAATTATACAGAGTTTGGCCAACCAAAACAAAGCAAATACAAAAATGAAACCATATGAAAAAGCCAATTGTGACAAAGGAACAATTTCACCTCGAAATTTGTCAAAGACCCATTCAAAGACTGTTCAATTCCGGCATTGTCTGCCACATTTACACATATTTATAAATCTACAAATAATACCACAATACGAAATAATATACATATATATATATATATATATATACAATATATGTCTTGTATAAACCGCCGGCAGTTCATTCACTCTGCAATTGATCATACACATAGTCGGATTGAGTGTTGATATCTTGAAAGCGGAATGCAAAGTTTAGCAAACGAAACGAAATGCACTTTTATCAGTATGGATTTGGAGTCGGGCAACGACACGCTATTGAGGACGATGAACTCTCTCTCTCTCTCTCTCTCTCCCTATCCTACATACATTCCCCCTTTTTCGCTCACTCACGTATATGCACATAAATATATATATATATTTAAATATAATAATGTTTTGCGCTACTGGAGAAGGCTAATGAGAGATTGAGTGACTGGCCCGCGGTCATTCACGCGCCTAATCTTATCACTGCTTTGTCCACTCGTGCCCTTGTCTTCTACCACTCCAACACACGCCAAATATCATTTTTACCACACATCGATATTCATCTTAATTCATGTATATACATTGTCGTTAATTTATTGAGGGGTGTCGCCATACAAATAACAATCAAAGTCCAATTAATCAATTTTGTCATGTTTTCATATTTTAATTTTCACGTTTTATCTTTGAATGTTGCTGTTTTTTTTTTTTTTTGTTTTGTTTTTTAACAGGACTGTGGAACTTTCTTTGCTGCAGTTAATAATTGTTGAATTATGTATGGTATGAAGCCACATGAAGAGAATTTTTTAGTAAATATTAGTCTCTGCATCATAGTAAGCCTGGGGCACATTAACATTTCATGAAATATTATATATTTTTTGGCGAATTTTTAGAGTGGACTGCTGTAAATATTGTACGAATTGACAATATGTTTTATTCAATTACGTGGTTATATATAGGACAATTCATTTAATGCTAGAAATATACTAAATTAATTGTCGATTAATTTTGTACGATGCTTTACATGGTAAAATGATACTTTACCATAAATTATCTGGAGAAATTGAATGAAATAATTTGGACTAATGCACAACAATAAAATTTCCTATGACATACTGCAATGAGTATTTGAATGCAATTACGTCCCAAGCTTGCTCCAATGTACAGTAAATTTTATTTATAATTTCATCAGAATATTTAATATAAAATTCTCTACTTGTACATGATAGGGCCAATATTATTTTATCATTCGCCACAAAATGAACTATGATCGTTATATTTGGAGTGACCCTTCAATTGTAAATGTGATTATGCGTGCATGATATATAACAAATGAATTTAAATATATTTTATTTAATTGTCAGGACGTCGTATCGGGCAAAGCCACGATTGACAGGTACAGTAGGAGTTGGCGGTGTGCCTGTGGTTGGTGGCGGCAGACGAACCTACACCGAAGAGGAATTGCAAGCTGCACTTAGAGATATACAAAGTGGAAAACTTGGGACGAGACGCGCAGCTGTCATTTATGGAATACCAAGGAGTACACTACGCAACAAGGTCTACAAACTTGCAATGGAGCGCGAAAGGGACGCGTCCCTGACAAACACCCACTCACATACCCACGAGTCCGGTGCCCAAGCCTCCACAACAACAACCACAACAACCACAACAACAACAACAATAACATCAGCAACAACAACAACAACAACAACAACAACAACAACACCAAATACGAACCAAAATGCTACTGCAACCATTGCGCCCTCGCAAGTGGACGAGGTAGGTTTTGGGGACACGACAGACCGTCATTTTTTTTATGTTTACATTAGGAAAAAAATATTTTTTATCGTGATTATGTGTGATTTAATTGAATGGATTAAAATTTTATGTGATAAATTAAGCTAAATACCTATATATATATATATATATATGTATATGTGGGAATTGAAATAAAAATAATGTTTGGAATGAATTCGTGAGATTCGAAAGATAGTGGGGGAGCGTGAGAATAATAATTGTTGTTGCTAATATTATTTGACAATGGTATCCGCGAATTGGATAATATTCTGTGTGTGATTCTGGTTAGGAAGAATGAATGGAGCTTCCCCAAAACATACCTCTGGCATGGTGACTAAGGTGACCGTGTAGACACAAATATATATTTGTCAAATATAATAATGAATAAATTAAAATCGCAAAATGTCTATGCGGACATCAATATCCCAATTGCCATGTTAATGCCTTAGTAGTTTCAATTATATTTTTGTGCATGGTTTGTTTCGATTCCCTCTTCAAATCAGTATTCATTTGATATTTTTAATCAAACACTCGGCAATATCACTGTCATCAATTTTCTATTATTGAGGTAAGTCTTTGAATAGTCTCTCCATGTAACTTCCATTTATTTTACTGTATAAAAATTAAAGGAATTTAAAAAAATAAATAAATATCACTGATACATAAATCGTGATAAATATCAATATAAATATCGAGTTGTAGCAAGACTGTGACAATTCAAAAATTGTCATTTTTATGTTCTCATGATGCAACAATTTATTTTTATAATTAACAAGTACATACCTGCACTATCTCAATAAAAGCCCAGCATGTCACTTAATTACTCTGCAACCGAGGCCCCACGATACAGCTACACAAAAAAAATAACAACGTCACATCTCAATACATTGATATTTACTCACAATAAAACTGAATACACGTGTTATAATATATTATAAATATTTAATTTTATTGGTTGGGTGTTGTAATGCGAATATCAATGAAATAATCAGAGTATTTCATTTAATAAAGTGTAAAACAAAATGAAGATGAGAATCTAGAATTTTTAATTATCAACAGGCGGATGACAAAGAGCTGTCCGGTGCGGAAGAAGAGAAAGAAGTGGAAAAAGCACTTCTGAAACCTTTACTGTCGCTGGAGGACTTGGTACGATTCTCAGCGCTTGAAGGCGGCGGCGGTGATTCACTCAGGACTTTACTTCAACGGGGACACGAGACAGGAACAGAGTGGCCGGGTTTTGAACATGCCAATATTGGACCTTACATCCAAAAGATGCTCGCGGCCGCTGCACCATTCAAGGGTAAGTGTCGCACTCATTGTAAATTAATCTACATTATATTAAATGTAGATTATCAAAATATTCATTGAGTATTCACAATATACTTTTACACATACGTTATTTCATATGGGGTATGTTAAATGCCATTGCACTGCACTATAATATATATATTGCACCTTCAAAGTCTTCAAGAATCGATAGAAGCCAGCTCACAATTCATTAAGCCAATATTATTTCATTCACTGCAATGACATTGTCAACTATAACTCTTTCAAATCATAATCCATTTATTTATTTTACTTTTGTTTAAATATTTTTAGGTTTAGAAACTCAAGATTATCGGATACCAGAAGTTATGAGACGGCTAATGAGTGAGGATAAAAGATTAAATAAAGATATGAATGGTGATCAACATCATCATTCGCAATTACATCATTCTCATCATCATAATCTACAGTCGTCACAGCAACAACAGCAATTATCACAGCAAACGCAACAAGTGTCGCAGCAACAGAGGGTACCGATGACAAACGACGATTTCAATCCAAATATTGAGGAGGAGGCAAGTGACAGCGCTCAAGGTAGAGCCATACTCAAAATTCCGTCCTACAAACCGGCAAGCACACCTGGCTCGAGTAAAAATAATGGTGAACCGAATTCAACGGCATTCGCACAGAGTTTCGCTGTGGCATCAAGTGTCGCGGGTAGTCCTGGTCTATTGGAACGTGCCAGTCCCGCATTCTCGGGCGCAAGTAGTCCAACCAATTCACTTGTAGGCAAAGCCGTAGGTGTGAACTTTCGCGATGTCATTGCCAAAAGTATAAGCTCTAAATTCCAAGAGGGGCAGGCTGGTCTTTCAGGCCAGTCTGCTATTTCTGGTCAGTCCCCGGTTTCAATGTTGAGTGATACAAATCCATTTAAAAGGGGTCGTTATACACCACCGCAGTCATCGCAATCACAGCAGCAGCAGCAGCAGCAGCAACAACAGCAGCAGCAGCAGCAAACAAAAGCGCAAGCATTGGATAATAAATCTAAACCGGGAAGTGGTGGCAAAGGTACGAGACCAAAACGTGGAAAATATCGCAACTACGATCGTGACAGTCTTGTTGAGGCTGTGAGGGCTGTACAACGGGGAGAAATGAGTGTTCACAGAGCAGGAAGTTACTACGGTGTACCACATTCCACTCTTGAATATAAAGTCAAGGAACGGCATCTTATGAGACCGCGAAAAAGGCAAGTATTCAATCAATATACAATTTTCATTGAAAAAAAAAAAAAAAAATATATTTTGTGCGTTTAAGAAATATAATTTTATTATTTATACCTATGAAATCTTGTGACGAAATAGGGAAAATGTGCACGAAAAATGGAATATAAATTACTTGTAGAAATCGTAAAAGGGACATGTAATAAAGCAAACATAATAGTACAAATGAAATTTTAATAATTACTTTTTACGTTTTTTAATGTTTGTTTAAATAGGGACCAAAAACCTACGGAGGATAAATCAAAGGAATCCGCAACAAGTGCAACAACAATGCGACCAAGTATTCAAGAGAAAAAGCCACCATTAAAAGCACAAAAAGCATTTACACCAGGTCCAGCTGGTATACCTGGTCCAAATGGTCTTAAAATGCCGCCATTTCTTGAAGGCATGCCACACCTGCCATTTCCACATCCCTTCAATTTCTGGGGTCCAACGCCATTCATGCCTTCACCATTCATAGCTGGTGCACCAAATGTCCCGCCAATTCTATCAGAACAATATTTCGCAACGCAAAGAATGCGTGGCTTACAGGAACAACAGAGGACTGCAATAGTTCAACAGCAACAGCAACAGCAAAGAGATAGAGATAGTATTGGTAGTGGGGCAGAGCCAGGAACGTCAAATTCACGTGGCTCATCCATTGTTAAAACAACTCGGGAAATAGCTGAAAGTCTTTATGATGGTAGTGGAGCAAATGGAAGTTTTTTGGACAATTTAATTAGATCAAGTCTGGAGACTGGCATTCCTAGGGATCGAACAATGACAGATGGTAGAGGGCAACAGTCTACAAATTCAGGACAACATCAATCCGAAACAATGGGCAGTAAAACATTAATAGATCAATTGTGTCGGAATCCAAGGCGAACACCACTTCCAAGAGTTGTTCATGATAGCAGTGAGGATGAGAGTTATCGTGGTGCGTCAACAAGATCATTACCAGAGAGACCTGAACGTGTACCAACAGTTGATCTCAGTCCATCACCAACTGATCGGGCTACTGATCGTATTGAACGGACAATAAGAAGTGATGAACAGACTAGTGATCGCTTAACATTATCACCAACCCCATTGTCAATTCAACGAATTGGTAATCGGGACGATGAAACGCGAGATTGTAAAATTGATCGGGATAGTAGGGAACGTGAAATACATAATGGCGAACAAGATGACCGTGATTCAAGAAAGACAATTAGTTTGCCACAGCAGCTAAATCATTATCCGGACATACACAATATCTATTCCGTATCAACTGACAAAAAAAGTGCCTGTGATAGTAAGCTTATAGTAGATCATTCGAGCCAGAAGACTCAACAGCAACAGCAACAGCACCAGCCACAATTGGTCGTGCAATTACAGAGAGGCTATACCGGTTCAACTGCCAGGTCGGCCGAGCTCAATCAACAGAACAACTCTCAGCCAACGTCTCAACCTGTCCAGGAGTCACGTAATGCTGCGCTCACCATGGAAGACTCCGTAGAGCAGTAGACGAAAAGTCAGTATCTTCTCGTTATAAAAACAAAAAAGTAAAACAAAACAAGAAAATACACAAAACAAATATGTATACAGTTAACAGTACTGCAATCAGAAAGTACCTACAAACCACTCATAAACTTCACCCCTGCCCACAGTGTCCCCCCCCCCCCCCTCTCTCCTCTTTCACCCCTCCGCCCAGCCCAAATGCGTAAGAAAAAATGTTCAAACATATAATCTGCTTTCAGCAATACTTACGAACTTGCGGTGCACGTGATCGAAAATATTTTTCGGTTATTCAGTGTAAAAGTTTCTCGATCACAGCCCACCACCCAAAAACCTCGTGCGCGTCTATAGCCAAATTTGAGCTTCGGCCGCGTATCAAGTTCCCAAAAAGAAAAAAAAAAATAGAAAATTCAGTCATCGCTGACACTTACGAATAGAGGAGTAATATCCCAATCAAAACCCACCACCATAGATAAAATCAGGAGCGAGCAAATGAATAGAGCAAAACAGATATGAAGAGGCTAACGAAAAAAAAAAAAAAAAGAACAAACAAACAAAATAAAACAAATAATAAATACTAAATATGCGCAATTCCAATTGCGCCCAACAAACATCCACCTATAGACCTGTTGCAATTCCAGCAGTAAATACATTGTCACGTTCGATGTTGAAAAAAAAAAAAAATTCATGGTCACACAATGAATACGACGATAATTAAACCGTGACACGACGCTTTTGACTATACGGTAAATTTCTAAACAGAAAGAAAAATCATGAAACAACCGATTATACGATTTAGCCATTAAAAACCTCATTACACAAATTGTACAATGAATACATTAATGAGGGATAAAATTTCATATGGAGATTTACCACAAGGTACGCAGACGACAAAAACATAAAAAAGAGAAAAAATAAATTAAAACATTTTACAAAAATATATGAGACATTGAAGGTAAATAAATAAATAAAAAAGACGAACGCGCGCACCATACCATCACCCACACACTTACTCATCTTAAATATATATATAAATATATATATATATATATCTTTATATATATACCAAAATGAATCAAGTGTGATGAGGATGATTCATTGGATACGATTGAAGGGCAGGTGTAAAAACAAATTGACACAACGTATTTTTTTCCTCTATTAATGTAAATCAACCTAACGTACTTTACCTACTATTAAT
>CAJUYH010000257.1:0-76700 GCA_910591685.1 Galerucella tenella | reverse complement strand
TGCGTTAATAATTCCTATCCCACGTATTACGTACAAAATTTTATCTACAACTGTTTATTAGTATTATTAATAGTACATCATAAAATTTTATTGAAAAAAACTTCAAAGTATTGTTATTAATATTGACTGCAAACATGAGGTACTGTAGATCATATTTTGTGACCATAGCAGCAAAGGCAAACAAAGCTGCGGAGGATATAAAATAAATTAGTTATGTCATCAAATTGTCAAAGTTGAATAAACAAAAATCTATAAAAATAAGTCCAAGCAAAGACAATCTCCCTTCGGATATTGAAAATGCAGCTTCTTGTGTTATTTTAAATATTTAACACTGGTATTAATATTTTTCTTGATTCTTATTACCGCACTAGTGCGGTAATGTATTCAAAAACGCACTAGTCCGGTAATATACGTCATTATGACATTGAAAATAGTGTCAAATCGTACCCGTTACATGACAGTTGTAGATAAAATAAACGAACTCACTTTCTGAAGCTAAATACTTTTTTGCTATACGAGGAAAAAGGGGAACCAATATTCCATAGAACATAAATCTTTGAAAATATAGACTTAAAGTTGCAGAAACTCTCTGATTGAGTTCAAGTGCAGAATAAAAGATAATCAACCAGTTAGATTGAGCTAGAAATAGAAGCAAAACGGCACAGAGGAGCTGCAGCTCATGTACCAGCCAAAAATGTTCGCTTAGATGAATGTGGCCACTGGATAAGGTACGAATAACAGCGTCAAATATGCGAAGGATGCCCAGCCCAACCGCGAAGGTTTTACCCACTACAAATATGTATTACAAATAGATAGGAACAGTTTCAAGACTTAGTAAACGTAGCATTTTTCTATATTACATTATATTTTTAAAACAATTACATAAAGTTGCAAATTTGCTACCAAGTATTGTTTGTGAAAATAGATGGAAAAAAAACATTTTTCTACGACCGTGCGTTTTAACTCACTTTCCCGCATGCATTTTAGTTTTGAAAGTGAATTTATGCAAATTTTGACCTTATTAGATAGTTTCTTACTTCGGAAGTTATAACTATTGTTACAACAGGTGAATAAATATTCACGAAATAGTCCATCACATGGAATCTACATCTTTTCTAGCTTTTTTGTTGCATTTTTATTTTTTTTAAATATAAAGTAAAGAAGATATTTTGATATAACCCTGTACATTCTTCAAAGTAGTCTCACAAAACAACTATCAAACCACCCGGGTTTGATATAAGAAAAATATATCAAGTAAAATTCTTTCATCTACAAATGACTTAAAACCGTTGCCGTCACCTTCATCGTCATCTTTATGTGACCTGCAACCGATGCCATCCTCATCGACGTCATCTACTTAGCAGTTAACACCAAATAACTCCACTGGACCGTCAATTTTAAGTAATTTACAGAATGCAACAAATTGTGTTTCTAATATTAATATTCATAATAATTAATAGTTTTTGGTTAAAGTTTTGTACAGTGTGACCCATTTTTAATGGAAACACCCCCCTAAAATTTGGAGTTGTAAACAGATTTCAATAATTTTTTTTTGAAATGTCAATTACTAAAAGGTCTACCTTGGGATAAAATTTGAAATGTTTATTCCAATTTTTAGGGCATACTACGATATTTTTTCTTACTCAAAAATCGAGATTTTTATTAGAGATTTTTTTATTGAAAAAATCACTACGCCACTGGATTCAGAGTGCCTCTAAACAGGTGTGACCAAAATTTCATGAAAAAATATTTATTAATAACAAAGTTATGACAACTCAAAAATTCGAAAACTCACACAGCTAACAGTCACAAAAAACACCCTATATCAACAGATATAGCCATAAGAATATTTTTTTACGATTTCAACAATAAAGTGTCACCAGATGAAAAAAAAAAAGACAAATAGCGTCAATCAATGAACAATCAAATTTAATTGTCCAGTTAGATGGGTGTACTTGTTCAGTTCATTTTGCCAGAGCTGTGAGGCAATGGCTTAACGAACATTTTCCAAACCGATGGATAGGCCGTGGTAGTCCGTTTATAGAGTGGCCACCCAGATCTCCAGACTTCACAGTTTTGGACTTTTTTCTCTGGGGACTTCTCACACGAAAGGTTTACAAAAACCGCTCAAGAGATAGAAATGAACTTTGTGCAAGAATTCGACAGGTATGTGCAGACAAGAACTAAGGAACTACCGAAACTATCGAAACGTGGTGGATTAGTAGAGGCTTCTAGAATATGAGTTTGAATTAATTGTTGCACTGAATCGAAACATTTCAATAATTAGTTTTCATAGTTACGTTAATTAAAATTTTTTCCTTAATTATTAGTTGAATTGTGTGAATGTAATTCCGTTATTTTCTTTAAAAAAATTTACGCTATTTGTTTTTTTTCATCTGGCGGCACTTTATTGTTGAAATCATAAAAAATATTTTCATGGCTATATCTGTTGATATAGGATGTTTTTTGTGACTGTTAGCTGTGTGAGTTTTCGAATTTTTGAGGTGTCATAACTTTGTTATTAATGAATATTTTTCCAAGAAATGTCGGTAACACCTGTTAAGAGGCACTCTGGATCCAGTGGCGTAGTGATTTTTTCAATAAAAAAAATCGCTAGTGGAAAATCTCGATTTTCGACTAAAAAAAATATCGTAGTATGCCCTGAAAATTGGAATAAATATTTCAAATTTCGTCCCAAGGTAGACCTTTTAGTACTTGACATTTCAAAATAAAATTATTAAAATCTGTTTACAACTTCAAATTTTAGGGGGGTGTTTCCATTAAAAATGGGTCACACTGTATATGTATGTTGAAATAAAATAACTTTTGAAAAATGGGTTGGTACACTTTTCGTATATACGGTCGTAGAAAAAATAATGTTCCTAACTCATGCGTAAAGTGTCTTTCCCGCCCTTGACCGCTTGCCCGAACTCCGCTCCGCGTCGTTCGGGTCAACTGCAGTCGCGTGCGGGAAAGTATCGCTTTCCGCACTTATTAGGAAAATAACTATTTATTTATATTGTTCGTATACTAGCGGCATATTAGGTATACCTAAATAAAATAGTTTAATTTTCCGAAATTGATGAAAGGAAGGGTTGAAGTTTAAAACAAATCCAAAATCAGCAGCAAACAATATGGGGTTTCATTATGAAAAAGAAAAAAGTTCAAAATAGTAGAGAGTAGGTATTGGAAAAAAGAAAAGTAATCTATGTGCTGACCTCTCAGATGCTTTATTTCATAACAACACATATTTGGCGTGAATAATTAGGAGGTATATTTACACATTACAGTTGCTGGAGATGAGGATTACATTAAAAATACTTGCAGATAAAAAATAGCCTGTAGAAACATTAACAAAGGATGATATTTCATAGTTATAATTTTATGTTCCTAATAAAAAATGTTAACGCAATTTTTGTTTTTCAAAGAATTCAGTTCATAACTTTGATGATTTGGTAACACGAGCTGTATTCGTAATGAAACTAATTTGTCATTGGTGCGTTTTTGAATGGGCTCGTTTACTAAAATTTTTAAATCATTTTTAACTGTCGTAAAACAAAGTACTAAGGATAAAAATATGATTCTGAAAATTTCATGTCAATAGAATATGTCTTTCTCATAATACAACCAATTAAGCAAGCATACCGTAGCGGGGCGAAGACTACGACTGTGACGTCACCGCATATGAAAGTAATTGTGCACTAACATTACGCTTCTGACTGTAACGTGCTTGGCGTAGAATTTATTTATTTTGAATTACTTACAAAATTTTGTGCGAATAAAATAAAATGTTTAGACCTAATTTTAAAAAAGCAGACTCATTAAATCTTCCAGAACTGGACCTGCCACGAGTTTATTATATTATAACTTTATACTATGTGACACATCGTTTTTGACTGGAATGATTAAAAATGTCAATATTTTCATAAATACATGCTCTCTCAAATGATATACAGCATGATTCCAGATGTTTTATTTTATTTCCTGGTCTGGTGGACAAAGTTACGGAGATAACACTATAGGTTACTCAGTAAAAAATGCAATTTTCTTAACTGCAGACTGCCCAATTAAAGGAGCTTCTCCAAATGCTATTTATGATGAATGTGTAGTGGAAATTAAATCACCAATGTTGAAAAGAACAAGAAAAACTTATTTTGATGAAGCAGGTAATATTGGTTCCAAATGTTTACATCAGATTCAAATGCACATGCACCTCACTGGTAAAAAAGCGATATTTGTTAGAGCTGATCCGGACTTTGAATCAAATAGAAATAATTTCTTTTAAAACATATAATATACGCCAGTTTTGTTGATAATCTACTGAAAAAGATTACCTGTTTTTTGGAAAAAGCAGTATTTAATAAAATTCAATTTGTGAAGAGCTGACCCATTATTTTATTAAATAATTTTGAACATTAATAACACCACAAGCTATAAGAACAATATTATCTACTTTTTTTAATAAATTAAGATTAATACAAGCGTGTGGTTTTCAATAACCCTATCAATATGGATTCACAACGTATTTTATAAGGTGATTTATAACGATTCTGATTAAAAAAAAAATGAAATCTTAAAAATACAGAAAGTATGTTGACTTGTCAGTGAATGCTTTGAGACTTTTTATGCTTTTCTGCCACTCCATTTTTATTGCATCCTTATTAATAGAAATAAATGTTTTGTTATATGTTTTAATTGAAGTACTTTTACATTCTGGAACCGCACAATATTTATAGCTTTTTTTATTCTGGTTCTGGTCCATTGTGTCGAATAGTTTAAATTATTTCTAAACGTTCTTATTTCACAAACATAATACTGTTTAGAGTTTGCTAAAACGTATAATAAAAAATAATGAGCATATATAAGCAAGCAAAGTACTGTTACTAGCTAAGTAGTCATCTAACCGAAAACCGATCGGCGCGGTATTCGCTCTCTGAACGAGAGATTTCATATGCGATGACGTCACGCCTGAAATTCGGAGAGGAGCGCTGTTTAATGTTTATAATTTTTTTTAGGCGACTTGGGAGTCTCGCTGACGTCTAATTTTTTGCACAAAGCCTCAAAATGATGTGCTCTTCCTAATGGTAAAATAAATAAAAAATATGTAAATGAGCCCATTATTCAGTTTTTTTTTGAGACACTAAGTAACGTATTGAAACAATAATTTCATCAGTGACGTCTCGTTCATCTTAACAAAGTTGATCAGGTAGCGATTTTTAGAGTTAGGTATTCATGTTTTTTTTCCTGATGAACGTGTTAATCTTGATATTACAAAATAACCTGATTTTATTCGATATACCTTTGAAATACAAACATGGAAAAAAATTAGGGATATCGAAAGAAGTTGATTTAGTTTATTTTAACAAATTTATAATCAAGAGTTATAATACCTAAAAATAAATTCGTACATCCTGAATCAACAGTTGAAATTCGTAGCAAAGACAAAACAAAAATTATTAAGTCCAATAATGGTCCAATGTGAAAAATACCAATATTCCACATAGTGGCTCAATATCCCTAACTTTTTCCATATTGTGTTCATCTTTAAACAAAAATATTTTGAGTCATTTTATATAACATGATATTTGTCATAAACGGATGTTAATGCATCATTGATCAATTCTGATGGAAAAAATGGCGATTGTTACTACTGCCCTCACATCAATCAATTGACAAAACAAGCGTTCAGCAGGAAATCGATTATCGTTCCGGTAGCGCTACGCTGGGATAAACGCGGCCAATGTCTTGACTGGATTGTTTTTGGTCAAAATTCAATTAAAATATAATACAGAGTGCGAGAATAAAGAAAAAATGTTTTTTCCAACCAAGATCTACGAGTTGTTTTTTGTTTCAAGGTTACGATTCTCGAAAATAAAGCACAACCTGGAAATATATATTGCTAACTTTTTCTATATTTAAACTACAATTTACACTTACCGTCCAAAACATCCGACTACTAAATTCAAAATTGATTATATCTTAAGCCTGTCATTTGATTTGAAAGATTTTTTTGTAACTGTTTTGTAACTTGTAGACTTATAAATATAACATATATTTTGCAGCAGAAATTAATAAAACATTAACGATAGCAAAAAAACGTATTATGATTAAAATTATTAATCGAAAAATAGTTCCGCAAATCAGTACACGTTACGCACTCCGTCACGGCAAATCCGCCTTGGAATCCGTAAATTTCGCGAATTTGGTATGACGAATTCGACAAGGTAAATGAATGTAGCAAGAAAATAGAAAATACCATCTAATAGTATATGTTTTCACGAGTAGTTTGCATTTTAAAAATTTGAAAAAGCTGTGATAGAAGCCGAGACAATTTTTTTCGAAAAATCCATTTTTCGGTCGATTTTTGACTTTGAATTGCCGATAACTTGAAAACAGCATTTTTCGAAAAAATATCAAGAGTCAAAAAGTGTTTATTTTTATCCATTTTACCTTAAAAAATGATTAGCGTAACGATTTTTTTATTTTCCGTAATTTTGCAAGTTTTTGATTAATAACAAATGACTGACCATCGGGACAAAAAAATGTTAAAAAGGTTTTTTGTTCCTAATAATATAAATAATCGATCCCAATTGGTTTTTTACTTGCGTTTTGTAGTGGTCGGTCAACTCGTTTTTTCGTGTATCTTTTTAGGGGTGCACCGCTCGCCTATTAGATGGTGTGGCTGCTGCATCCTACAGCTAGAGTTCCAAATGTCTTTACATTTGTACACCATGTATATTTTCAAATTCATTTCCACATCAAAATGTCACTCTCGTATTGCCACCGTTTAAAAAAAACATGAAAATCAAATGCGTGGTTCAAGAAATAACCTTTGTGTCAAATTTTTGGATGCGAATTTTTTCGACAATCAGTTTGTAAAGAAAAATATCAACAATGATATGACTAGATATTTTACATTTATACAATGGAAAAATCAACGTACCTGTTACATTTATTCATTTTTTCCTCGCTAAAAACTAATCTTTGGTTATTTTTTTTTCTTCTTAAAATTCAGTTCTAATCAAAAAAATATCTTACGAGATCAAAATTACGATTGTTCAATATGTAAAGATTCAGACTTCTAGAATTGAAATGTTTTGTTCATACAGGACACCCGTAACATTAATAAACACATTAATGTATAGCAAAAAATTATAAGGGACTGGACGACGGAGAAGTATAATTGGAATAAAAAAATACTTCTACAGCTAAAAAGACCAGAGAATCAAATTCTACGGAGTGTGACTACAACGTTTCTGCAATTTCAGATTGAAAATGTCCTTTTCTCCCGTAGCCAACAACGTTTATGACCTTTTGCATCTAGAGCAAGCTGTGTCAATCCTCATTCTCTTCTTACTTCACTTAAACCATCGTATCTTCGAAATTGTCACAGTCCTGTCAAATGGCACTGACATCTTCCAGTATATCCCTTTCGGAATTCACCCTGGTCTGCCTTACAGATTCACAGCTGAGATGTTCGCTGGAAAATTCACCAAAGCTTCCGTTTCTTCTGGCGTTTACGACTAGAGTTTTGGTACCGTAGTCGGTGACGTATTTGTCGTTGTTGAGCGAGACGCTTTCGTAGCCGCACTTGCACCACGCCGGATAGTGAGCCGTTAGAATTCTCTTGAAAGCTTCTCTAAATTCAGTGTTGAAGATGGAATAGATTATCGGATTGAAAGCTGAGTTTGAGTAGCCCAGCCAAGTGAGAATTTTGAATGTTATGTCCGGTATGCATGTTTTACAAAATGCGGTTACTATGTTTATGCAGAAGAACGGCACCCAGCATATTAGGAACACGCCCATTATTATACCTGTAACAAAAAAAATAAAGTATATATTACCTCTTCTCGCTTTATTTCCCTTTTTATTTTATCCAGACACCCTTTCTCACTATTCCCTTCTGTTTTTTTTTCGTTCCAATTTGGTCAATCTACTCGTCTTCCCTTTTCGTTCCCATTTTATCCACAAAGCCTTCCTTCGCTTATTTTTTACCCTTCCATGTTTTTTCAGTTCTGATTCCGTCAATTTACTTGTTTTTCCTTTCCTTGCCTTCTAGGTACTACTTTTTTTTCTGTCGTTTCTTCACAGTTTATGTTTTGATATCGTCAATTCACTCGTTTTTCCTTCACTTCTAATCTAATCACTTTCCGTTTGATCTACACATTTCTGCTTCCTTTCCTACTTTCCCCATAATTATTTTCCAATCTTCTCAATTTATTCGGTCTCCCTTTTTTATGTCTGCTAATACCTTCCAATTTAACCAACACACCTCTCCCAATTTACTTATAATTTCGTCTATTTCGTCAATTCGCTCATTTCTCTTTTTTTTTCATTTAAATACCTTCCTGTTTTATCTATTTACCGTTCATTTGTCCGTTTTATTTTGATTTCTATGAATTTCGTGAATTAACCCATTTTCTCCTTCCTTTACATTGAATATCTACCCATTTTATTCATAATCTTATGTTTCCTTTTGTACTGATTCCTTTGTTTTGGTTTCACTATTTTTCTCTTTTCTTTTCTTCTTCTTTTTTACCTTCTTTTGTTTCCCTTCCCTCCCCTTTCCAGATATCTGAGAATCTCATTATCGTTTCCATCCTCGTTATTCATTCCCTTACCTACTTTCCTCTCCCTTCATCCTACCTGCCCCTCCCCTTTCTTGCTTTCTATTTCTTGTATTTTCTTTCCTTATCCCTCCACCTTTCTCTCTTCTACTCATGTTTTCCCCACCTTTTTTCCTTCTCTGTTTCTTATTTCCTTTTTCTTCCGTCTGCTTTTTCGTTGCTTTCGCTTTCAAGTATTTTCTCACTAATTTCTCCCTCCCTTTTTGTTTTTTCCTTTTTTCATTTCTCTGCTATTCTCTCTACCACTTTTTTCACTTTTCTTTCGTCGATTTGTCGTTTGCTATTTTTTTTTCATGTTGTTCAGTTGAAAAGTCAAGTGAATCTTTAATATGTTAACAATGATTGTGAATATACTGACTTATTTATGATAGCGATAGAATTATTATGTTAATAATTACTCAAAAAAATACTTACCTACAGTAATTGCAGCTTTGTGGTCGCTGACATGATAAGGGCTGCTGTGATGATTGTGAAGATGGATGTGAAGAGCTTTGTTCTTCTGTTTCGTACTCTTCTTTTTTGTTGCTGCTTCCGGTAAATCGATTGGTCTGGTGATTGCTCTAATGTTTTTCACGTGCTTTTGTGCGTAGCAGTATAGTCTGCAGTATATTCCTACAACACATCGAAGTACAATTAAAATCACGAAATAACTACTATTCGAAAACTGCCATATAGGTTTCGAGTGGTATTGAAAACGACGTCAAAAACGTGTTGGAATTTCATTGAAGGACAAAGCACACTGTCAACATAGAAAGCCATTTAAAACACAAAAAACTGAATATTGAGCTGTAATATTACAAGCGCTCTCTAAAATAAATTTAACATCTAAAACGATCATGTTTTTATGTATAAAAGCATTGATAATTTGTTGAAGTGCAGGGGATCGATAGGGTATGTGGAAAAAATTCATCGGAAGCGGAGGGTAAGTGAAAAAGTGTATCGAAAGTACATCGAAGTCAGTTTATGTAAAATAGTTCATCGAAAGCGAGAAAATGTGCCAAAAGTGCAAAAAAAGGTAGCGTATATCGAAATATAGTTATTACGAAGAAACTACTCTTCGAGAATTGCTATAAGCTTCGAGAGGTATGTAAGTATATCGGGGTGACATCCACTGATACCTGGAATATATATTGAGACCTCTTAGCTCTACTTATTTCTTGAGGAAAGTAGCTCCTAAGTCTCATTTCAAGGAGGAGTTATGGGATATCTGCAGGCGAATGTCTTTCTTCTAACACTAGAATTCTGAATTGCTCTGCAATTCTCAAGTAGATGGATGTTTCTTCTTGCATGCCACAGATTCTACATTCTCCTTCCTCCACTATTCTGAGCTTGTTCAGGTACTCATCTAGGCTACAATGTCCCGTTAGGATCCCTGTTCTAATTCTTAGTGAAGTTTTACTATGAACTATGCATTCATTTGAACTTAACAGGTTGTAGTCACCCAGAAGAGTCTTTGATTGTCTGAGTCCTACTAGATCTTTCCAATGATCAGATTTCTTCGAAAGCCTTATAAATATGTGAGGTAGCTAAAGTTTACTAGTTTATCAAGTCTAGCAGCTATTTCCACACCATAGTAATAACATCAGGTCTACTTTTAATTGAAATCGGTGGGAACTGTTGATGGAGCAAATTATAAAAATAGAAAGAATGTCTTTTAATTTGTGTTTTGTTTGTGATTTTTGATCATAATGCCCTTGGGACGAATGAGACGTAGCTCGATAACGACATATTCAACCAGCTTCATCCACAATTATTATTTTTTATCATTTCCTACTATCACTATACTACTTCAAAGGAATCATACCTAATTCCATGCATATAAATTTTTTTTGGGTTTCCTTTTTTGTCCCGAAGTTTGTCGTCGTTTTACTGGCTTTTCAGGCAAATCCAAAGGAAACTTCGAAGAAAATTCATATTTTTTGTTTAGAACTTCCAATTTTCCTTAATCCAGAATACGAAGCCGTAAAAATGAATATTTTATCCCAAGAAAAGGAGGCACATTTATTTACGAAATATCATTGGCGTGCCAGCATGTTGTTAAAAGTGGAAAATTGAACGTTAATTGAAATTAAAATGGAAGGGTCTATCAATACTAGAAGATTATGCTTAACATGATTTTTTTCGATTAATTACTTTACTTTGTGGCTTCGCTGTTAATTAAATAATTTTAGATAAAGTTGATTCCATAGAAATATCGACACTTCCTTGATTGATTTATCAGTTCGGCACCATCAGTTAGAGGCTCAGAGTCCTCAGCACCTCAGCCTTCAGGCTTTTTGTGCTCTTAGTTGTGCCCTTTATGTGAAGAGACCAGTAGTCCTTATCTGGTTCAACAGACTTTTCACCAGGTTCTTCCTGTAAAAATCTCTGGATTCTCTAAGCCTAGAAGTCCATATCTCCAATGAGACAATGCTTCACATTCGGAGATCATGTGAGTGGCTGTTTCCTCCTCTTCCATGCACAACCGACTGATGGCCTCCTCCCTATAAATGCCAATTGTATGCATGTGCTTCCTCAGGGTACAGTGACCGATGACTGGTGAGTAATCCCATCACTCTTCGTATTTGGCTCCTTTAATATTTCATTGGTCAGCGCCTCCGAGGGTTTTTTGACTAGGAGTTTGCTGAGTTCCTGTTTTGTCACGTGTCTTCAGTACGACTGATGTTTAGTTTGAATCCTCCGAGATGTACAACCACGTCAAGCAGTTTTTGATTTTCCACATACTGGTGCAGAGACCAGTGAATGCAGTTTTAGACTCTAGCTTTGCTAGGGTGTTTGACTTTCCATTGCCTACAATACCCTTGTGCCCAGTACCCACGTAAGTTGCACTATTAATAGTTAATAATTCTTGGTAACAGTCCCAGTCCTGTATAGATCTGATCTACGGACATTGCATTCCAGTATGTTTGCAGCCATTCTCGCTTCCGCCTTATGATGTAGAGCAAGAGGCGGAAAATTGAGATAGGACTCCATAGCAGTAGAGGAGCTGCTTCTTATAGCACCCGCTATGCAGACAGGCAAGCCTCTGAAGTTTTGATAGCTCTAGTTGTGTACAGCCAGCCAGTGTATTATCCGTGAATTTAGCACAATTTTTGCAGGGTTGACCCTTAGGCACTCCATTAGGTCATGAAATATTTGCAGATTATTATGATAACAGTGAACGTAAACATGAAAAAGCAGAAAAAACAGTGGCTTTAAGGCTGAAAGCGAATGAAGGGATACCAAAAATGGATTGTTTTTTACTTGGAATTAAGCAGTTCAGTTTGGTTTTGGGTTGAATAGAGAGAAATATGAAATAGGATATTTTGTGCACTTACCTATCATTACAATACATGGAACATAAAATGAGATGCAGCTAGAGACGACGGCATATGTTGGAGTTAGATCTAGTGCGCATGTTGGGTAGTTTTGCCCTCCGGCGTTATAAACCAGTGGTTGTGGTGGCCTGTGGAGCTCTAATGATATCGGAACAAACGAAATTAGAGCAGCTAGTAGCCATATTGTAGCTATGCTTCCTAGAGCTACTCTTCTTGTTACCCATCTGCCATATCTAGAACAAAAATTGTAGGCAATAATAAGAATTTTTATACAACACAAGATTTAAAAAAATGAATTCGATGGGAACATTGTTGAATTGATTTTTTTGGCATGACACATCGACTGGTGAAATAAGGTACCTAATTGAGAAATTTTGAATTAAACTATAAACTGATGTGATGATATTCTAGAAATAATACACTAACAAAAAAACTCGCGTGGAAGCCACAAAACTGTGAATATTCAGCAGAGCACTCATAAAAAACTAATCTACTAGACAAAGTGTAATAGAAAGAGTTTTGATTACAAAACTTACCGCTAGGGTTAAAAATTTATATCAAAAAGAGTGTAGGGCGAGTTAAAATGATTGGAAAATGGTTCAAAACCAAGGTATATAAGAAAGTGTTTCAAAAGCTATGGAATGAAGAAGTGTATAGAAATCTGAGATATGTAGAAAAGTGTTGGGAAGTGTTTCGAAAACCAGGGTACATACAAAAGTGCATGAAACGTGAGGTGATAAAAAAAGTGCATCGAAAGCTAGGGTAAGCTATGATCATTGGAAAGTGGTTTGAAAGCAAAGATATGTATGGTATGTGGAAAAGTGTATCAAAAGCGAAGGTATACAAATACATGCAGTGAAAAAATGGAACATAGGGATTTGATGTATTCTCCAATCTAAATAGTCAACCAACAAAAAATTTGTATAAATTCACTTCAATAAATATCAAGTATTTAGCTGAACAGCAGAATCCAGAACCACTCTAAGGAGCCCCGTCTCTTCTGCTTTCAATATTTGATAGCTATGTGCGTCTGTGCGTGCGATTCAGTATTCAAGTGTCTTTTGACGTTAGTAGTATCCGTCGCTTCATATTGAATCAATGAGCTTACGTTTTATGTTGTTCAAATCAGAAAATTAATTGTTAAATTATCTTAAACAATTAATGTTTCGAGTTAAGATAATATGTTTAGATTTCTTTACGCCATAAAGGCTTCCAAAATAAATGGATTCGTGAATGAAACAGGAAAATATTCTTTCAATTGAAACAAATTGGAAATAAATTCCGGAAAATAACTTAAAATGATTTGAAGGTTCAAATAGTCCTCCTTCTTGATCCAAAAAAAAACGAATCTATTGAACAAAGATAATCTTGTATTTCTAAGCTGATTCGGTGTAATGTTTGCACAATGCTGGACAATTTCTCCCCTTAATTCTATCAAATTCTGAGCCCGTTCAAAATTGTGCCGATAAATTTCATTTTTTAAGAAACCTCATGAAAAGAAATCATTCGGGGACAAATCCGCTGATTTTGGAGGCCACTTGATTGTACCATTTGTGGATATAACGCGAGTGAAATGTGGTTTGAAGATATTCGGTAACTGCCTGAGACTAGGACATCCACCTTGCTGATACCAAATACCTATCTCCAAAATCAATGGGAAGCTGCTGAATATCAGGAACTATTTGGGTTTGTAGCAGTTCAAGATATTTAGCGCCAGTAACTTTTCAATTGAAGGGAACTTCAATTGAAAAGTTCCTACGATATAATCAAATAAAATTCACGTCTGCACATTCAGTTTTTGGGGATATTGCGTACGAACGGGAATACTTGGGTGCTTATTTTCACGAGACCAATAATGAACGATGGACGGATTGTTCTTTTTGTGAAAAAAATGTCGATTTATCCGTAAATGAAACGTCATTTGATAAATTATTGTTCGAATTTTCTTTCTCCATCATCTCTTCACAGAACTCCATCCCTTTAATATTGTCATCGGGAAATAGCTCTAGTGTAGTGATATAATAATTAGTTTATTAATCATACATAGTGTATGGTTTTGTTTATTGTTATTAATGTTTGTCAATTCTGTTGTATATTTTTAAACTGTCAATATCTTATCTGTCTGTCAAGTTATGTGAATTAAAGCCTAATTCTGTAAAAGGTTTTTATTACAATTTAATTCACATAAAGAAAATGGAAAAGTATTTTCGACCTGATAAACTAGAAGCTGATCCAAACTCCGCAACTGCTAGTAAAGAATTCAATCACTGGTATGAAACATTCAAAAATTTTCTGGATTGTAACTCGTCAAAAGAGAAGCCACTTGAAGATAAAGATAAGTACATGCTCTTAGTAAATTTCGTATCACATACTGTTTATGAACATATAAGTGGAGCCACAACATATACTTCTGCTTTGAAAATTTTAAAAGACCTGTATGTTAAACCTACAAATGAAATTTTTGCAAGACATATTCTAAGTACTCGAAAGCAAAACATCAATGAAACCATTGATCAGTATATTCAGGAACTAAAAATATTAGCTAAGAATTGTAACTTTAAAACTGTCTCCAGTGAACAAAATAAAAACGATTATATCAGAGATGCATTCATAAGCGGCATTTTGCAAGCTAATATCCGGCAACGATTACTTGAATTTAACAATTTATCGCTGGAAGATGCAATATCTACATCCAGATCTTTAGAAGAATCTCAAAAGCAGTCAGATTCATATAAGTCACAGTCAAATTTTGCAAATAATGTAACATTTTCAAATTTTAATGACGCAGTCCAGGTGAATTCAGCTTCGTCCAAACAAATATCTACTCAGACATGCTATTTTTGTGGACATCCTAGGCATCCACGATCTCTATGTCCAGCACGAGAAGCAATTTGTAAAAACTGCCAAAAATCTGGTCATTGGGCTAAAGTGTGCATGAAATCTAAGAAAATTTCAAGTATATCCGCAAAACCGACATCTGCATCTACATTTTTTATCGCTTCTTCATCAAAAACACCAAGTTCACTCTCAAAAGCTATTATTAACGTATCAATCAACAAAATCAATGCGAAAGCTTTACTAGATACTGGAAGCTCTGACACTTTTCTGGATTACGACTTTGTACTTAAAAACAAAATACAAATTTTTCAAACCAATGGACAAGTTTTAATGGCATCTACATCATGTTCATCTGAAATAAAAGGTTATTGCTTTATAAAACTTCAAATTCAAAACGAGAAATATGAAAATACAAAAGTCTTAATTCTTTCCAATCTTTGCACAGATATTATTATTGGTCATAATTTTATGAAACAACATGAACGAGTCGAAGTAACATTTGGAGGTTTAAGATCACCACTTTCCATTTGCTGTCTTGCTGAAGTAAAAGTTGAGCCGCCATCGTTGTTTGCTAATCTAATAGAAACAAGCTTCACATCACAAGAATTCATAACTTACCTACATTCCAAGGGTATTGCTTCAAGTCGAACAACACCATATAATCCCCAAGGAAATGGTCAAGTTGAAAAATACAACGGCATTATTTGGAAAGCTGTCAGCCTTTCTCTTAAATCCCGAAAACTTGAGACAAATCAATGGGAATTGGTTCTACCCGATGCTCTACATTCTATTCGAAGTTTATTATGCACATCAACTAATCATACTCCACATGAACGTTTATTTACATATCAACGTCGTCCACGAGTGGAACTTCTATTCCTTCCTGGCTTAAAAATTCCGATAAAGTTTTACTTAAAAAGTTTGTACGTAGAAGTAAGTTCGATCCGCTTGTTGAAGAAGTAGAACTATTAGAAGTAAATCCTGATTACGCACTAATACGATATAACAATGGAAAAGAAAGTACAGTTGCGACGAAGCATTTAGCGCCTCGAGGCGATTTACGATTGGCAGAAGATAATGAAGAAAATTTAATAACGAACAATCGAGACGAAGACGACTACCAACCGAATATGGAAGAAAGTGAAGAAGCTTCAATAATAAACGATGAAAACGTTAAAGAGCAGAATTCTACCAATGAGCCTTGCACTTCTGGCAATCAAGATTTTTTGGATCAAAATCAGTCATTGCGTAGATCCACTAGAAGTAAACAGAAACCGCAGTATTTAACATATCATTAAAAAAATAGTACCGGGTGAATGATATACTAATTAGTTTATTAATCATACATAGTGTATGGTTTTGTTTATTGTTATTAATGTTTGTCAATTCTGTTGTATATTTTTAAACTGTCAATATCTTATCTGTCTGTCAAGTTATGTGAATTAAAGCCTAATTCTGTAAAAGGTTTTTATTACATGTAGTTTGCTCCTTATAGCCCCGATACCCATTTCGATCTGTACTTTGATTTAAGTTTACTTCTTCAGCAACTTCCCCGCTCGAACATGGTTCACTATTTTCAACCACCGCACAAACATCAATTTCTCTTTTTATTCGTTGTTCACTCATTTGCCTTACAGGTGGTTGATCGAGATTACTGCATTTGTTGTAGTTTTGTGAACAGCTACATTTATCTACGAAATTTTTCAATTATCCTATCAACTGTGGACTGTGAAGGCGGTGGTTGGTTTTCAAAAGCAACAACAAATAAATAATGAACTATTTCCCTAATCGAGTGACCTCCAAAATACCACGGTAAAATTTCAATTTTTTCCTGAAGGGTGTACATTTTAATTTCTCTACAAATTCATTTTGAAAAGTTATGGGCTTCAACAGTACCCTGGGCTACGTTCATAAACTTACTCCAGTGAGTAGAGAAGAGTATGATCACGTGATTAGAAAAGTATATTTGTTGGTTACTCGGAGTAACCGTTCAGAGGCTATACCGGCCGGAGGTAAATCAAATGTCATTGTGTGGTGTATATGAATTTGGGGTTATATTTTTCAGTTCGAAAATAGAAATTAATTAACCATGGACATTGATTAAACCATGGATGAGTTGAATATTAATAATATTAATGTCATAACACAATGTTAGGAACTCAAGTTGAATAATGATTAATGATTAATAAATTTCAAAGTATTATATTACAGCATAGCTAGGCATTAGGTAGGTACCTACCCTTATTTTTAAGAATAATGGTATCCTTCCCAATTGATAACACAGAGTAGTACATTATTGATAGGCAATGCAATCAACTGTAACCATATATCTATTAATAGATATATGACTGTATTAAAATCAAATAATATAAATTTATCAATAAAAATAACCAGCAGTAATCTGAACAGAGCTACTGTATACGCCAAACTGTCATAACTGTCAGAGTATATAATACTCCATTAAAAAGCGAAGTATGCAGAGTTTACTCCGGGTAGGTTTCTGAACGTTTATAAAAGCATACTCTATACTGGTAGAGTAAATTTATAAACGCTTCGGAGTAAACTATCCAAGTAAATTTATGAACATAGCCCTTATACTTTGACTGTTGTTTACTGAATGTCTGACGCTAATCACAGGCTAATTAAGAACCGCCCACAGTTAAGACTACGGAGTGGTGGGAATTGTACGATATGTTGTAGGTGTCCAAATGAACGATTGTAATAATCGTGTTTTCAATCTGTTGAAGCTTGATATTGGTCGACCAGCTCAAAAGCAATTGTAATACAATGCTTTCAATCTCTATGTTCCATTTCTCATTGCATGTATCTGTATATAAAAGTGCATCGAAATCTAGGTACCTATGTAGGAAAGGGCTTCGAAAGCAAATGTAAGTTATAATCATAATATTGTGAAACATATTATGAAAAAATCTGTTGTCAGTTATTTATGTTTCGTTCGATTTTGACATACCTATTAGACGGAGAGCTGGCTACAGAAAAAACAATGTATGAGGTACATGATATTTGACTAGCTGGATAAGTTCGATTAAAGTTCTCAAACACTAAGCACCCAGTCTGTCTGCGTGGTTAGGAAGATTAAGTACGTAATAGCCGATCAAAATCGATAATTTTTGACAGAAAAAAAATGATAAGACTCACGGATAAAAGTTTTGTCAATATGTAGGATTTGTTGTTAGGAAATGTGTAAATTATTGGCAGACATTTTCATGGAAGTAAAATGGTCGGCAGACGGCAACAAAGTGGTGTTTTTTTTGTGAAAAAAAAATGATAAGCCTCATGATTAAAAGTTACGCCAAATAATTATTTAACATTAATTAAAACTAAATCTAAAATGGCAGACAAAAAAACGAATGATAACACCGAGGCAGACGCCGATGAACATCGTGGTCCCGAGCACGCTTCACGCTTAAGACGCCGCGCTTCACCCGCTGTTCGAGGTTTTATAAATTATTCAATTTTCAATGAAAACAATAAGAGAGGGATCATTTTCTAGCTAAAAGCATGCTCTTTCTAATGGTGTAAATTAAAACATTAAAAATAATTAATAACCATGAACAATTTGAGTATAAAATATAATAATCATACGAAATGCTCAGACATGTAGATAATTAAAATATTTATTTTATTAGATTTTCTTCTATCTCCTCTAGTTTACGAGATACCCTGCATAACCCTGGATAACGTTAAGGTTTTGGTATAGGAAAGTATACATGAATTTGCCTTATTTTTCACCCCTGAATGCATTAAAATAGAAAAAACCGGGTGGTTCTATTAAAAAAAAATTTGATATTTATGAAGCTAAACTTTGAAAACTTTCTATACACACCCTGTATAAAATGGAAAAATTTTCAACATAGATTCAAATAGTTCTGGCCTTGCTCAAAGCAACCGAATAGAAACCATTTTCATATCTTCAAGGGTATTCACTGAACAAAATAATTTGTGAGGGTCTGCAACCGTCAAATTTCTTACAAAAAAATTAATAACTAAAAAAATAGGCATTTTTCGAAAAAAAAATTTTAGGTAAAAGTATACTAAAATTTTACGTAGATTTTAAAAATGTATTAATATACAGGGTGTTCCGTTTAAAATAACAAAGTTACAGTCGACTTCCGGTAGAATCGGAAGTCTGCCATCATTGAAAATATTTTAGTTAAAAAGATCGCATTCGAAAACTGAAACGTAGGAATTTTCATGATATTACTATAAGTATTTTGCCATATACAGATAGTTTTAACACCCTGTATAGTTTACTACCTAATAATTTACGTTGAATCAATATAAAAAGGATCGACAAAGTTTGCGTTTCTTTTTGAGATAAAAACAAGTTACAATACATTACGTTGCGTCTCAATGCCCGTATTTATAAATGAATCTCAAACTCGTACTCAAGTATATATTTGGAACGTTTTTCATACCTGCGTTGTATATGTACGATATTCGAAAAAAAAATTAGTAAATTATTCAACTGCAATTCAGTTAAATCCTAAGTTTTACCATAATTTAATATCATTCAACCATTAAAAAGTGAATATTCCACTATTTTCCAGGATAAATTTAACTATTCTTAAGTAGAAATTTCACTTTTTCAAATGGTCATATAATTTTGACTATTAGTTTTAGTTTTTTTAGTATTTAACTATTAAATTAGTGAATATTCACTGATTTTCAAAGCTTAAAGTCAGCAACAGAGAATCAGTTAAATTTGACTAATTTAGATTTGAAGACTATATTTTGTACTTAAATTGTTTATGGTTATATTAATTATTTTTAATGTTTCAATTTACACCATTAGAAAGAGCATGCTTTTAGCTAGAAAATGATCCCTCTCTAAATTGTTTTCATTGAAAATTGTATAATTTATAAAACCTCAAACAGCGGGTGAAGCGCGCTCGGGACCACGATGTTCATCGGCGTCTGCCTCGGTGTTATCATTCGTTTTTTTGTCTGCCATTTTGGATTTAGTTTTAATTAATATTAAATAATTATTTGGCGTAACTTTTAATCATGAGGCTTATCATTTTTTTTAACAAAAAAAACACCACTTTGTTGCCGTCTGCCGACCATTTTACTTCCATGAAAATGTCTGCCAATAATTTGCACATTTCCTAACAACAAATCCTACATAATGACACAACTTTTATCCGTGAGTCTTATCATTTTTTTTGTTTCAAAAATTATCGATTTTGATCGGCTATTACGTACTTAATCTTCCTAACCACGCAGACAGACTGGGTGCTTAGTGTTTGAGAACTTCAATCGAACTTATCCAGCTAGTCAAATATCATGTACCTTATACATTGTTTTTTCTGTAGCCAGCTCTTAGACTATATGTCATACTTACTCCTTGCGTAATACATTTGCACCAAAAATGAATTTTTCATATAATGAAACGCTGAAAATTTGTAGAATGTGGATTTCTGACGTGAAATATTGTTAAGTGTATGAAGTTTTAAAAAAAAATTCCATTTAATCTAAAAATAGCGTGATGATATTTTCGAAATAGTTTATTATCAACATTAGACGTTTTGTAAGAATTAAAAAAGGACGAATAATGAGATAAAATTTTAGCGAAGCATTCCTAAAGAGCTATTAGGAAAAAAAATTAGCAATAGTGTAACCGAATAGGTTTTATTATAAAACAAATCCAAAACCACTTCATAGGTCGCTTGTCTAAACATGGTCTAAACAACCGAAAACTATAATGCGTATAATTAATAACCACTACTAACTCAACACGCTTCGGATTCAGATATGGGTGTTTGAATCCAAAATACAAACCTAGCTGTGGTAATTGTTAAAGTTCGATTGCCAACAAGGAGCAAAACAATTATCTCTCTCTCTCTACCTCGCAAACAATCTATTACTAAACGCATACATTTCAGTTCCACGTATACCCACAACTCAGGGTCCAGAAGATATATGAGATATCGTGTAATTGCTAATACTAGTCATTAACGGTGATGTTATTTATACGCAATATGCTGTCAAGTTTTCGGTGTTCTCTGTTTCCAATATACCGAGTCTAAAAGTCATAAGAATTATGTTAAAATCAATTGGACTTAAATTTTTGCTTATAAAACTCGCGAATACTTCTCCTAGCGGTCGGTAGAAAATTGAGAGCGAGAGCTAGTAGGTACTAGTTATTGAAAAGATGTTCCGTAGCGAGGGTATGTGAAAAATTGGATCAAATGCGAGAGATAATGGTCGCGTTCATCCCAACGTAGCGCTACCAGAGCGATTAGTAATTTCCTGCTGAACTCTTGTTAGACAACTAATCAGATATGAGAGCTGTGATATCAGTAGCCATTTTTTTCATCAGTATTGAAATACACTGCATTACCGATCAATACCAAATATTATGTTAATAAAAACATACAATGATATCTACTTTATTCACAGTTTCCTGCAAATAAAATTTCATTTTAGTGAAGCGTGTTATCAACAGATGTCAAAGGTAATAGTCTAATACTATTATAACGCCTCACAGAGACTTTGAAGATCAAAGACCGTTCACTAAGAAGTAACAGCTATTTCCCTTTCCCCTATGCCACGGAAGACATTGAATCACACTTCAATCCTTTGGATTATTTTATGTGGGGCCATCTGAAGAATGTTGTGTATCAAACGAAATCATCAAATATTCAAGAATCAAAAGAGATAATTCGGACAGCAATAAACAATATTTCTCAAGACACAATGAACAAGGTTCAACAAGAATTTGTACACCGTTTGAATTACTGTCAAATACAGCAAGGGCTGCAGTTCGAGCATTTATAAAGTCATGTATTTCATCATATTGTGTCCGCTGGACAAAAAGTATTTATGATAATATTGTTAATTTAACTAATGAAGAATGTTACGCGTTACGTTATGAGCACACACAAAACTATTGTATTTTCTACACCCTGTGCCAATTGGAATCAACATGAGATACATTTTTGGAATCAGTTTAGCTAGAATAATTCGAAAATTGCGACAAAATGGGGGTGTTCCTTTGAAAAAAATGACGTTGACGTCATTACTCGAAAGTAATTCACCCTATATATTAGATTGTTATTTTAATATACGGTGGATTTAAATAAAAAATCGACGTGTTCCAGGATTATTTTTTAAAATGGTCTGTTGAGCTAAAAATAGATTTGTTCCATACTTTACGGACACAGTGTATGTAGCATACGTTGTTAACATATTTCAACCTGTTAATTGATGAAAAACTTCAAATTTTCATTTTTCATGTACTAAAAATTTGAGTTTCGTATCGTTACAATCATATGAATCTTTTTTTTTTCACGTTTGAATTTCGCACAGAGCGTTGCTGTGTGTTTCATTTGATTTTCCATACCAAATTATATCAAGCACATTGAAGTTAAGCCATTCGTATTGTTGCGGGTTGTAATATTGGTCACGGTTGGTCTTTTTTAAGGGTAACAATTTATGAATTGACGGTTCTATTTAATTGAATTCTAACTTATTGCTTTGGAACTGTAATATTTCGTAGGAACGTGCTATTTGGAGAGGTTTTTAGTGTACCACTGGAAATAACAAAGGTTAATTCGCTGATATGGAAAATAATAGCAATTTGTATCTCTATGTAGGTGAGTGCCACTTTTACCGACGCAGGTTGTAGTTTACTGTAATCATTAAAGGAAGGAAAAGGTACTTTTCTCCTATGTATTCAATATTCATATGATTTTTCCTCCTAAACACGTATAAAATCTTCATCTGAATAATTGTTTATTTTTGCTCATATTGTATACAGGGTGCGGCGCCGAAAACGAAAAAGATCGCTTATCTTGAAGACACATTTTTTTTGGAGAAAGTGCAAAAAGAGGTCGATTTTTTTTACTTGAGGGACATCTATTGATCATATCCTCAATATATCCTACATCCCTCCCCTTCCCTCTGTCACTATTACAAATAAAATTGAAATAGAGAAAGTACTAAGTGTGACACATCATTGAAAAGGTAATTTTATGAGAAATTTGAGTCTGTGGCATATGACAGTTTAATTAAGCGTATTTTCACGTGGAAGCCAAATTCAACAATTCAATGCAAAGTTAACTTTGGAATAAAATTTAATTTATCACGCCTATGTTTTCGTAAAATAAAAATAAAGGTTTTTGTCTCCATAACAACCACATAAGAATGGTTCATTCTATTTAGGAGAGAGTAGAAATTGTTGATTGTTATTTAAAAAATAACGAATGTGCTAACACTGCCAGTACAATTTTAAACGAGCGACACCCAAACAAACACAGGTTAAACGTAAGTATGTTTTGGAACTTATTTCATAATTTCGATAGACAGGATCATTTTAAAATAAAAAAAAACGGCAGATTCAAAATTCAGTGAAAAACGAAGCGGTAGAGGTAAAGCCAATTTAGGACAAGTTGTTGCAGATTCAACTCTTAGTACAAGAAATCTTACAGAACTTTCTGGAGTAAGTCAACGTACCGTCGGGCGAATTTTGAAAGCCAACAATTTCCATCCCTATAAAATTCATTTCGTTCAGGAACTCAACAAATCACCGATTGCAATTTTGTGAAATCATGAGCGAGCATCCTATACAAGATCCACATTCTCATTATAACATTCGTTTTTCGAATGAATGCAGTTTTTATGTTAACGGGACTGTCAGTCGACATAACTGTCGATACTGGTCAGATTCCAATCCAATAGTATTTCATGAAACGTATACTCACGATACACTTACTCACGGTACACTTACTCACGGTATGCTGATTTCTACCTCAAATTTCGTCCGAGCCGCGCAGTTACGTCACGCGGGAACCAGAAATTTACACCCACCTCTCACCAGTCTTTCGATTCATTGTGTTTTTATGCAATACAAGGTGTTGTTAGCTTTAATTTCAATTTTACTTGAGTTGATTCGTTTATTTGGAATTTCATTACCCACTAATTTACTGTTATTAGTGTTATTTAATACTGTTTTATAATATAAAGCTATTTTTGTTTTGTATATACGATTAAGGGTTATTATTAGGAAAATCAGTTTTCAAAACTGCCCGAAAAAATCGGACAAGAAGATGTCAAAATTTACAAAATCCAAAAAATGATTGTAAATATAAGCTTTTTTTACTCCTATAGGTACTATAGGTTATTAATTAAATGCCAATTTTCAGTTTCATAATGATACTAATTATAACACTGGTTTTCATTATGAACCTGGAAAATTTACCAATAGAAATCTAGATTTTTAAATAACCAAGTAGGCAGACCCAATATTTTCTGTAGAATGTTTTGACAGCTTCTAAGAGATTCGTGTGATTTATGACAGTTTGAATCTTTTGCGTTAGTTTTTAAAAGAAATGTCGAGCACCGAGACTAAAAATACTTAGTGACCAAGGTAAACACATATTTAAACTTATTAATTTTTGTTTACAATAATTTATTACTAATTTTGTATAACAGTGAGCAAAGGCGCCGCATTATATTGTCTTCGATCTGTACATGCCGGGTTCGAGACCCGGTTGGTGCATTTTTTTCTATATTTTTTTTAAAACAAATTTCCGGTTCGTAGAAAAAATAGTGAATGCAAGTTTCATGTAATGGTTATTAATACACTCGCATTAACCATACGAAACTTGCCTTTGGCTCGTTTAAGGAATAGAAATATGAAATGTAACATATTTATAATATAATGGTGTGTTTTAATTTTGCCCACTTATGAATATCTCTTTTTCAATTCTCTTTAAAATGTAGAAAATATATTTTCTACATATCTCTACACGTTTTGTACATTGTTAACTCCCAGCATCATTGTACTTACCAAAAAAAGATAACTAAGTTACTGATAATCAAGTAATATTTCATATTATACCTAAAAAACCATGTCGCATTTAAATAATCATTCATGGAGCAGAAATATGCACGAACAGAGTATTTCCCATATATTTAGCATTGTACATTACTGATTAAGATTCCCACATGACGTCACACGCTGTCGGCTACATGCGCAAGAACATACCGCTGTGATTCCTTTTGGTCAAAATAATAAGTTATCAATAATATTTAATAAAAAGACATAAATTCCCTTGAAGCTAATTTCAATAATATTTTTTCTCATTCTTTTGGGAATCAAACCACAATAATGTTTTTTATTGTGGTTTGATTCCCAAAAGAATAAGAAAAAAAGAATAAGTAATGCCACAAGGAACTTACAGAAGATAATTTCAATAAATCATAAGAATAGAAGTAGGAAGGTTGCACGTACGAAGTCAAGTTCAGAGCGTGAAATAAACATGAATAGTATTATTTATATTTACTTATGATGAACTTGACTTGTCGTATAAATATGCAAACGATAGTGTTTTAAGGATGATTATTACAATCCATCGACGTTACATTCATTACACCTTGAGTAACTTCGAGCTGGAATATTTTGCGATCATATTGTTGGTCCATTTTTTTCACCAGGTAATTCAACTGGGGGTATGTATCAAATGTTAACAGACTCGATGGAAAACGATAACCGATACCTTGAAGATCACCTAATATTTCAACAGGACGGGGATCCTCCACATTTTGCTGCAGCGGTTCGTCAGTACTCAAATGAGAACTTTCCCAGACATTGTATTGGACGAAGAGGATTTATCGAATAGCTAGGCATACAAGGAAGGGATTTTCGGACGATCTGCCCCTCCGTCCAGATCGGTCATTCCATCTTACAGATCTGATCTGTCACGGTCCAAAACCGTCATTACCCACTAACGTAAACATCTAATCGTACTTCGTATTACCAGATCTGATGTGTGGGATGACGAATCCGTTAGTTAATGGTGGAATCTCTCAGATCTCAAGAGGTCTGGACGGCCGATCAGATATTTTATACTTGTTTAAAATGGCGGACGAAGGGACGAATCAAAAAGTATAGGGTGGGAAAATGTTGAAAATGGAGAAGAAAAAAAGAGTGGCCCTACTGGGTTTGTGCATGGTAGAAATATTCGAAGTCAGTAAAAAGAAACGTAGAACATATGGGTGAAAAAGTGGGTACAAGATCGAGATCAATATGGACACATGCCGTAACTTCTAGAACTTCGCGAGCATGAAAGAGGGGATTTTATGAATTACTTGCGAATGAGTACTTCAAGCTCTGATGAATCAGTAGGTACTCCACAAAACACGTGCTTACTCACTAACGGAAAGATAACTCGAGAGTAGAGAGTACATATCTAGATGAAATACCACAGTCCTGATGGTTCACGGATCTCGTCTGACAGGAGAACTTTTCTTTCTAAAAAGGGCCATATTTGAATGAAAAAAGTTTCCCGAACCGGAAAAACCATTTGTTCATAATTTGTTCAACCCTTTCGCTGCTCAAGCCTGATATATTCGCAAATTTTTTTCGTGCACTCAGTGCGCGAGACGTTTATATACACAAGTATTTATTTTCATGTTATGTGCTGAAATAGATTAATTCCGTTATCGTATGACGCTTAAAACAAATATCAGACAACGATTCAGCCAATAAAGACCAAATCAGGTGACTTCATTTCACACGTCTTGAGCACTGGGGACCCGTTATCAGATTTAGGTGTTATGTTCCATTTTGCATAGTACCCTGCTTCAAGCAGTACCACACTGTAAACATTTTTTAGTTTTCTGATAAATTCTTTTATATTTACAAGTTATAAGTATAATGAATGTTATATTTCGATCTCTAAGTTTTTATAGCGTTTGCGGATATATACGTTTGGAGCAGTTCGGTGACGAATTACCGTGTTTGAAAATATGGTTTTTCGAGCACGTGCTGCTCAAGACGGATTTATTCGCAAGCGCTAAATGATTGCGCACTGTTCTACGGGCCTTAATCATTGAATATAAATAAACAAATCTGTCCGTTTGAAGCTATCTCCAGGGAGGTTCGGGAAATGAAAGCAAAAATAAGTGCAAATTCTTTCTTTTATGGTTGTTTTTATTTTCCTAAAAGTGAAGCTAAATTACGGCAGTTCCTCAAGCGGTAAATTTATAGATTGTTATACTTTAGTATATAAATACGTATTTATATTTACAGGAAGAGGCCAAAAGATACTGAACCTGCACCTAATTATAATATACAAAAAACGGTAGGACAATTTTTTTTATAGTATGATTACAGGCAATGCCTAAAGCTTTTCCAATGAAACCTATATATTTACCAAGTCTAATAAATTGCTTGCTTAATTAACTTAAAAACTGTAAAAATGTTTATAAATTAGTTGAGCTTATCTGTTCGTTTCAGCTGTATTCTCATGTCTGTCCCAAATCCTGGTGTATTAGGAAAATCTGTCGACAGTCAAATATTCTGTAGTTGGTTCTTCTGAAATATTGGAATCCCTGGTAGGAGCAAGGGCTATTGGAGCCACCCTAATTACCTCGTTAGAAATCTATTGTAGATAAGAGCTTCGGGTACTTTCTATGTATATATGAGAGAGAAAATTGTTCTAGATAGTACATTGAACCATTAAGTTAAGTGCCTATTATAAAAAGATAATAGTGCCTTAGAAAAACTGTTAAAATGGATGTGTTTTACAAGTAGAAGTGTGGACAGAAGACTCACCTTTGTTGGAAGGGGGCCCAAAAGTGACGAATTTAAGAAGTAGACCAACCAGATGTTATTTATCTCAATATGAGCATTAACATTTCCGAATCTAATTTAGTTTGCTTTAATTAAATACTGATGACAATGATGTACTTGATAATAATAATTAACAAAAGGGTAAGTTTTACTTTTAATCCGTAACAACTGGTAGCACAACTTATTTTTAAGAATTCAGCAGTGAAAGGGTTAAGCAATTGCGATTTAAACAAAATGTACCAGTTTTTCACAAAACGCCAGGCATATTCGGATTCAGCAGTTCAAAATACATAAGAATAGCACTTTTTTATCCTTGGACCAATCATTGCACTCGGCAGCATTGAACGTGCCCCGACTATACAGATTTTTTTCAGAGCTTTTTATTTTTTATTTTATTTTCGTTTAACGTACCTCGACAGCGTTGGACATTGGCAAAGGAAAAATAGATACAAATATTTACATATAGTTATTACAAATAATTTTAAATTAGATTTTACGGTATAGATTAGTAGCTTTCAGGTTCTTTCTTAACTTCGGTAGCGCAGTGGAGGGAGCATTTCCTTGAGGTTAGGCCTTGGATCAAATTGTTGATATGTAGCAGAAAATTGTTTGCAGTCAGTCAGTATGTGCTTAACGGTCACAATATCATTACAGCTATGGCAAACGGGACGATTTCCTGAAGACATCAGCAGGGACGTATATAAGGGGGGTTTTGAGGGTTCAAACCCTCCCCATAGAAAATACAATAGAGGTACTATAATTTTTTATTAGCATACTGCCGCAATATGAGTATTCATCGGGATGTGGCAATAGAAATAGATTCCTCAACAATTTTGAATAATTTAGCTGAAGAGGTTAAATTTACTTTTGTGAGATTGATTTTCTGTTTTAATAAAAGCTTCAATTTTCAATCATCTATCACTTTTTAAAATAGGTGATCCCAAATTAATATACAGGTAACATCTCGGCTGGTATGGTAAAGCGGCGAAGAGCTTATAAGACTAGCGACTCGGAACAGTGTAACACTGGAGTGGGTCCCAGGACACAAAGGAATCGATAGCAATGAAAAAGCTGACAAACTTGCAAGAGCAGGATCGTCAACACTGATGAACGGACCCGAACCATTTGTGGGCAACCCCAAGATGCTCCACTAGGTCATGGTTAAAAGGGTGGGTAAAATAACAATCCATAAAAATGTGGAAGAATACGCCCAGGCAAACACATATGAGGAAATTTATAAAAGAACCATCAGAAAAAGTGGCAAAAGAACTGCTCTCAATGAGCAGGAACAAACTACGCACCATAACGGGGCTTCTTTCCCACAAAGGAGCACCTGCACAAAATAGGGCTGTATAACGGAGACCTCACATGCAGGAGATGCAAAAAGGACATTGAAACAGCTCTGCACATATTAAGCAACTGTGAGACGCTGGACCACAGGAGGCACAAACTAAATGGAAGACCCCAAAGGACTCCAGAAGACTTCTACAACCAACCAGTAAGGATTCTGTATGAGCTGATACAGGGAACGGTTTGGTTGAATAGGCTATAGTCAGAATGTTAGGAGTTTCCACAATAGGCCCAAGAGGCTGAGGTGGTGCCGGTGAAGGGCTCCTTTAAAAAAATATATACATCGTTATAACCATTTCAGCAGAAGGGGGCAAAACGAAAAACGATGTTTAAAGATACTTTAAGATGTAGCCAAGTCAAACAAATAATTAAAAACAAAATAAACATTATTTCTTGAACTTGAAAAATTGCTTTAGGTCGTGGCACTCGATTTTAAGGGTTAAGAAGTAAAGGGAGAGAGGAGAAGTGGATGGATGGATATCATGAAGTGCTGTCGTGCTATTGCGCCACAGGTTTCACCAAGTATCTTGTGTTTTTGAAGTGGATCTTGAGGTCGGTTGCAAGTTGCACAATGTGTGTTGGGTTGTTATTAGTAGTAGCTTCTTTCGCGTGGCGTTCCGCAGTTTCGTTACCATCAATTCCGGTGTGAGATGGAAGCCAGATGAGAGAGACTATTATATCTTGAGCAACGAGAGTTTCATAGATGTCGTGTATGTTCTGGACAATTGGGTGGTCAGTGAAGGTTGACTTGACTGACTGAATGGAGGAAAGGGAGTCAGTGCATACTAAAATATTTTTGTGGGGTAGGAAGATGCTTTTGAAAACTTGGAAAATGCTTTAAAACATCATTGTAAATTGGATCAACTCATTTGCTTTTTAGTTTTACTAAGAAAATTATAATTATATTTTTACTCAACTTTTTTTTTCATGAAAAAAGTGATGGATGTATTTTTCCAACCATAACTGTACTTTTTAGTATAAAAATTGAAACTCGACGTAGTTACTATCAAAAAATATTTAGTACAGACGAAATTTCAACAAAGACCTTCATTCGATTACGTTCAATCTCTATACTTAATTTGATTTCCGAAAAGAACCGTTTTCATTTACTTTTACGCTATAATTTCCTTTTATTTTCTTCTTCTTAATCTTAATGTCTTTCTTGGTTTCAATGACGTTATAACGAACAAAAAAAAGTAACGATTGAACTTGTTACGTTTTCGAGAAATGGAAGCATTTCCTGCACTCACATACACTCCTCGAGAATTCCAATTAAGATCTAATTCAGCGAAATAACGTGAATTTACGGAAATAATACCACTGTGTGCGATCGCTTTATTTTCGAAGTATAGTTGAGATATTTCTCAAGGTCTCTTTGTCAAAACGTGAAGACTCACTTTAAAACCGTTTCTTACATGAAATCAGTATTCGGATCACGCTAGCAAAAGCTTCCGAGAAAACATGAAATTTATTGAATTATTCCAGTGAATACAATTTTCGATTAATTTACTGAAGGATATTAGTTTTGTGTGACAAAATATTTCTCTACAAGTCATTAATCATTTTGATTTAATCACTCTACAAGTTAAACACTATACATAAACCTAAGTTAGGGTATTTGATTCGTAAACAACTCCGAAATTATCCAGAGCAGCTTGCAGCATCCACCACGCGTACTCTGTAACTTGATGGAAATAGACATAGCGAAGAAAAGAAATGTCTTTCTATCAATAAATGCTACAGTCTATGACTTTTTCCTGTGGACTTCAGGCGAGTTCAATTAGAAAGAAACTAAAACTATCTAGCTTGAAAACATTTTCAAAAATTGTATATCTTGTGAAGCTTTTGACATTCAGTTGCCAGTAATTAATTATTTCCATTTCCGAGTTTTATTTGATGTCTTTTTATCCTGCCATTCAATACAGGATGTTTATTTTTTATCAATCTAAAAATCGAGAGGATAGAATTTTATTGTTGGATCATTTGTATTATTGAATTGTGCATTTGTTGTATTTCTTTTCATAGCGAGGGTCGTCTGTTCAATTTTTACCGATATCATTTTTTTTTTGTGTCTCAGCACTCATTGTCATACTTTAGCAGAATAATATAATAAACGATATGTAAGTGAAGCCAGAAGGTATTCTCAAAAATTCGAAGTAGAAAAAATCCATTACTTAAATTCATTCAATTAAATACCTGCCATTATCTTAAAAAACACCTATCCATGTTTAAATGAAAATTAATAATATTCAGAACCTCTCTACCCAAAAATCAACATAAGCAATGGCAAAACGGGATAAGTATGTATGGGTAGTTCTACAAAAATAGGAATTATTGACGGTGCTTCTGTCCATATACTTCTTAAGTAATTTTATAAGTTGTAACTAGCCTATGATATGACTTAGGATGCTTTAGTAGCGGTACAGAAGTGGCCTGTTGAAATAGTATATTAAAGTATAAGTGGATTTAAAACACGCGCGATTTTTCGAAATACAGCAAGTGTTTTAAAGACCAGTTATCCACGAATATTTTACGCTATTTTTTTTTATTGGTGCACTTTAAAATTATAAATGCTGGTCTATAACTACTACAACAACAAGAAATGGAAATCATTGATGGAAATAAGAACTAAATGTTAAATTGTTGAATTCGTGACGTATATGATTTATACCTTGCGTTGTCATGGAAATGAGAAAACCATAAACTAATTTGTATTTTGACGGAAGTTCAACCTTATTGAGTTCTGTGAATGTCAATAGTATTAATATAAATACAATTTCCTGAGATTTGAAAAATCGAAATATTAATATTTCAAACAATACCAACGGCACTTTCCATTTTAATTTATAAATTTGACATTGTTAAATATTGTTCAAATAAAAGTTTTGACGTTACAAACTACTCCTGTCAGATCAATAATAAAAAATTGTCATTTAGACATGATTCAGTTTAGACCATAGATTTAGACTTCGTTTCTCGAGTTGTTAATGTTGCCACGGTAACTTTAAAACGCGCGCGTGCTAAAAAGTTCGATTTAAACACGTTGAGGCGTGCTTTAAATAGGGTCACCAATGAAAAATAGTTATTTTCCTAACAAGTTCGGAAAGTGATACTTTCCCGCACGCGACTGCAGTTGACCCGAACGACGCGAAGCGGAGTTCGGGCAAGCGGTCAAGGGCGGGAAAGACACTTTACGCATGAGTTAGGAACATTATTTTTTCTACGACCGTATATACAAAAAAGTATATCAACCCATTTTTCAAAAGTTATTCTATTCCAACATACATATACAAAACTTTAACCAAAAACTATTATTATTATCAATTATTATTATAAATATTATTATTAGAAACTCAATTTGTTGCATTCTGTGAATTACTTAAAATTGCCGGTCCAGTGGAGTTATTTGGTGTTAACTGGTGAGTTAATGACGTTGATGAGGATGGCATCGTTTGCAGGTCACATAAAGATGACGATGAAGGTGACGGCAATTATTTTAAGTCATATGTAGATGAAAGAATTTCATTTGATATATTTTTCTTATATGAAGCCCGGGTGGTTTGACAGGCTTTTTATGACACTACTTTAAAGAATGTACAAGGTTATATCAAAATATTTTCATTATTTTATATTTTCAGAAAATTAAAAATGCAACAAAAAGCTAGAAAACATGTAGATTTTATTTGATGGACTATTTATTCACCTGGTGTAAGAATAGTTATAACTTCCGAAGTAAACAACTATCTAATAAGGTCAAAATTTGCATAATTTTACTTTCCCGCACTAGTGCGGGAAAGTGACACTTTCAAAGCTAAAATGCGTGCGGGAAAGTGGGTTAAAGCGCACGGTAGTAGAAAAAAATTATTTATTTATGATTTCAAGGACATTCTTCATAAACATCTGGATAGGGGACTGGGAACGATTTAAGGCAACTGAAGCTTTATAGAAAATAGACGAATTTGTATGAACTATTTTTTATTAAATATCTTTAAAATGGAAAATATTCAAATCAAGGATTGTATCTTTAAAATGGAAAATATTCAAATCAAGGATTGTGTTTACATTTTATTTGAAGTAGACTGAAAAAATAATAGTTCTCTTTTCACGAAACATAAAATAATGTGAGTAACATCCAGACGATAACGTTTTTGTTTTTCTAGTTTATTCTTAGTAACAAATTCTTTTTTGCCCGCTCATAATCTACTGTGTTTGCCGTCTTCTAGAAAAGTTTCCACTACATATCCTATTTTGATGTTTCCACAGCTTGTTTCGTTTGACGGCTTCTCCTAAGAGTCGCTTTCTTGCAGCTCTCTTTTTTGTGTGGATCTTCAATTTCCCTAAGTTTTCAGTAATTTGTTTTCCTATTATTTCACCAAATACAGCTTTCTTTGCTACTTCTGCTAGTGTATTCTAATTTTCAGCTTGTTCTACTAGTTTTGGAAGTGGATGAAAGTGCTTCCGACTTCTTCAAACGACAAATCCTCTTCTTATATTCATTCGGTTGTGTTCAGTTGTGCTTTGCTATCTTATCATCTTTTTTCTTAATTTCCAAAGTTCGTTTTCGTCGTTGCCTTAAAGACCGCTTCTTTGCCTCAATTATTCTAGGTGTTCCAATCTGTATTAGCTGCAATGGTCTATCATTTATAATTACACCGCCTGAAAATAATGGCATATATTCCATTATGAAATCATTTATTGCTTTTTGTGTTGAAATATTTGTATAATGTGCAGCTGAATAGGTTCTCCAGTTCTTACGCGCTTTTCTTTGCTCTAAGATACAGAAGTGTAGCCGATTGATCCACATTCATCAGCCCCCTGGTTGTTTCTCAGTCCCCTGTCACCAATATTTCCAGGAGACTGAGAACAGGGGCCTGAGAATTTTCAACTTATTCTTATAAAAAACCGTTAAATCCTAACTAATTAGATCCAAATCTTCGAAAATAACCTGCATTATTGAACACTCAATTGTTTTGATCCTGAATACAAGATACTATAGTGATGATTTTCCATGGAAATACTTACCAGGGTCCTGAGGAGTTGACTGGTCCAACAAGTGTACACATTAATGAACGGCGCGAACCGGAATGTAAAAGATGTTGGGCGTAACTGATGTTGAGATGCACATATAGATTTCATTCCAAAGTCTCCCCAAGGGAAGTTTCGATAACTAAATACCATAACATAGTACCGCAAATAATAGCATCAGGGGACTGATAATTGGAACTGAGGACAAACTTCGGCGAATTGAATAGTCGATAAAATATGATTTAACGAGATTAGTAACACTAGTATCGATACAAGTAACTATTATAGATTATATACATAACGTAATTCCATATTGAATTTGATAGCCGATTTGTTAAAATATAATTGTAGTTCGAATTTTTTACTTGTGACACACCATGGAACTGAGAATTTGCCAGGAAATAGTAGATTTTTGAGTGAAATTACGGTTTCTTTCGTTTGTTCCTTTAATTAAACTTGTTATTCACAATCTCATGCAAAAAAAATCGATGTTTTTATGTAGAAACGTACAGAAAAGATGGAGCCGCAATAATTCCTATTTTTGTAGAACAACCCTTTATATAAAAGCAGATAGAACGGAACGGAACCACTCGAGAGTCTCCGAATAGACATACGGAGTAACTTCACAAGATATTTACAAATATAGGGAGAAATTTCCTTTCTATTCTGTTCCAAAGTTCACGAGCAGGTCTCTAGCAAGTTATGTACTTCTTGTCAATTTTACGCGCGTTAGTTTCATTTAACATGATAACTTCATAGGAAGATATACAGGAGAGTTTATACCAAAATCTTACTAGTCAATGAACGGACTGAGACTAATAATTATGGTAATTTGCGAGTCCCCTTCAATGGAGTCCCTCGAGTTTTTTTTGGATAGTACCATACCAGGTTCAAAATGATATGTGTCGATATATCATGACATTCGAACCCAGGGATTTCCAAATTATTTGGAAGAAAGCCTTTAGCCCTCAGCGAAGCTACGATTATTTATTAATCATGTAATACATTTTATATTTTGAAGTCCCTAAGAAAATTTTCGAATATATCATTAGATGATGAAAAGAAGATCAGATCCCAAAAAAAAAATTGGTAAAAGATATTTGTGGAATAAAATTATTAATTGAAATCATAGATAGATAGATAGATTTTATGAGGTGGCTTTTGGCCTATTCCACTGCGACCTTTTCATGTCTATTGTGGTGCTCTAAATTCTAGATTACATTCTCCAGCCTGACTCTTTTCAAAAATTAGTGTGGAGACTGAACCTTTCATCTAGCTCTCTGCCAATGGCTTTTCTTCGCCTAATGCAAAAAATCGCACATTTGCCAGGCTATCGCACTGACATAGAATGTGTTCTGCCGTTTCTTCTTCTAGGTGACAAAACATGCATATATCTTCGTTTGTCAATCCCATCAGCTTAAAATGCCTATTGAGCTTATAATGCCCCGTTAACGGACCCACTACAGCTTTGACATATTTCCTATCTTTGGCCATCAGATCTGATGTAAATTTTGGCGAGTGTTCTGATATGAACTGTTCGCTTGCCTGTCCTGGTGAGTTCCTCCACCATTTCAGAGATTTGTGGGCGACCCATACTTCTTTGTTCCCATTTTTGTTATGGTTTTTGCAACGCAAAAAAAGGGTTCCAGCCCAACGAATGGCATTGATGAGCCTTGTTTGGCCATTTCATCCGCTTTTTCGTTGCCCTTATGACCCTCGTGCCCCGTTACTCAGGCTACCGTAACATTGCTACGCTCACCCAGTGTGTTTAGGACCCGCACACAATCCCATACTAGCTTACAATTGACATCTACTGAGTTGAGTGCCTTTAGCGCTGCTTGGCTGTCTGTGTAGATGGCAATTGAACGATATGTTCTCTTCTGCCTTTCAATTTCCTTCACACATTGGTAAATCGCCGTCATTTCCGCCTGGAAAATTATGACATTCCTTGATAGGCAGATCCCAAAAAAATATTTGTGGAATAAAATTAATAATTAAAATCCTGCTTTATGTTTATTTAAACTAAGCAGCTCTAAACTGTCCCCATAATACACTGCAAGCGGCGGGTGTAATTTGGGCGGTAACCATATACTTCTTTACCTGTCTGACCAAGAAGGGTAAATAATTTGACTTGTATTTTGGGCGCTAAGAAGTGCAGGTAGGTCGAGTCATAAAATAACTCTTATCTTAATAATTTAACCACCAATATTTGGAAAAACCCAATAGTTTTCTATTTCTTATTTTCTGATATTTTTATACATGTTACACTTTGATCAACCGGGTTTGGGCCTGGGTTTTCTTGTTTTTTTTTGTTTTCTATTTCTTATTTTCTGATATTCTTATACACTTTGATCAACCGGGTTTGGGCCTAGGTTTTCTTGTTTTTTTTTAGTTTTCTATTTCTTATTTTCTGATATTTTTATACATAGTTACACTTTGATCCACCGGGTTTGGGCCTGGGTTTTCTTGTTTTTTTTTAGTTTGAAGTTTAGAGGGAGGGTTGATAGATTTTAAGGTAGGTTAGCGCCCAAAATACACATAGGATTAAAATGACCCTTCGGTCTTGGCGCCCAGTTTACATGCTGTAAAAAGTGCATTATTCTTTTAGCGCCCAAATTACATCCGCCCACTGCAAGGAACCATTAAATTAAAGTTGGGCTAGTTGACAGCTTAGCATTAACGTAATGCGAAAAAAAGGTCATTTTCTGTCTGTAACTTTTTATTGGCTCATGTTTTCCAGATTTTTAACGACTCATAAAGCTGTTTGGAATAATTCAGGTTGAAACAGGCAATTTGAGGACAATGGAGCTGAATGGTGAATTTTGAAATGGTTTTATTCAAAAGGTATGATACAAAAAATGGAAATTGTTGGAAGAAACAGCGGCTAAAAATTGAGCGCGTGAACTTATTGAGGATTAGTAGGAGTGTATGTACCATTTTTTACAATAGGATTTTTTAGCCTGAAAACAATAGTCCGAGAAAGTTTATTTGTCCATATTTTTTTTGGTCATATGTTAATGTCATTAAAAAAATTATTGCAGGCTCTTGCCCAACTAACCAATTAAATTGGGAGGTAAACTAAACCAGTTCGCTGGGCTTTGCTACCTTATTAATCCTAAGAGAAACAAATTTTGGCATAATTAGAAAAACAGAAAAAGCTATTTTAGGGCGCCACTAATTTTCTTTCCTAAAAGAAAGTTAGAAAGAAAATCAAATCTAAAGGTCAGCTAACTTTTAATCTGTTTAAAAAAAAGAACTTAAAGTTTCTGTATAATAAATAAAACTAACAGAGTAAAAAAATTAATATAATTACGGTTAGTTGCAAATAAAGAAAATACTTATCAAAAATACAATTGTTTGAAGAAGATGACGATGATAATGAAGATGATGTTGATGATGAAGGTGTCGATGTAGGTACTACGGATTGTCTACAGGAACCGGTATTTAGGAACTGTTTGTCCCATAGGTACTTGTCTGTCACACAGGAACTGTGACCCAGAAACTTGTCTGTCACTCAGGAACTTGTGACCCAGAAACTTGTCTGTCACACAGGAACTTGTGACCCAGAAACAGTCAGACTTTCAAGGAACTGTTATTTCCAGGAACTTGTATGGGAACTTCGAAAACTGTGCTCCAAGAAACTGTGCTGCTTTGTCGACAGACGATGAGAGAAGACCTGCCGGAGCCTTTCTCATTCTTATTTAAAGACAGTTCAAAATTTTAAATTCCGCAGTAGAATATCTTAAGAATATTGATTTTTGGTTTATCAGTTTATTCCACCACGAATCAAAAAAGTGGAATAATTTATTAAATATTTGAAAAGCAATATTTTTAGGAAATTTACATGGACTATTCCACCAAAAACCAAAATTGTGAAGAAATTTAATGATAAATATAAAAGCTGAAAGGTTGAATGCAAAGTTCACGTTTCGCATTCGAATTATCATCTCAATATGTTTTTCCTGAACAGAAACAGATTTCCCGTAAAAATTGAGAAATCGCTTGAGAACTAGTATTTTTTTGGATGAACATCGAAAATTTCCATTGCCAATATCTCAAAACCGGCAACTTTTCCGCTACGACCTTCTCAGATCTATTGTGATCCTCTGAATCTAGATTATCTACTCAGTATAAGAATCCGCACAATAGCCAGGCGTTCGTACTGACAAGGTATGGAAATTTCTTCCTCTAGGTGACAGAATCTGCTTCGTCAGTCAAATCCAATAGCTTTGCATACTTGTGAGGCTTACAGTGTCCTGTTAACATATCTACTACGGCTCTGACACTTTTCCTCTCCTTGCTTACAGGTCTGCCGTAAATGTTGGCGAATGTCCTCCCTAAAACTGTTTCGCCTGTCGTTTTGGTGAGATTACTCACCATTCTAGAGATTTCTATACCACCTTTTATCCTTGTGGCCATATTTATTATCGACTTTGCGACGCCGCAGAAGGGTTCAGGACCAATTAATGGAATTGAGTCTTGTACGACCGTTTCATCTGCCAAGTTCGTAACCGTTATGACTCTGGACCATGACCTTGCGATGGTCTCCAGGTGCATTTATTATAAATCTTGAACAACCATTTTGTCATTACACATTACATAGCAGATGGGAGACTATCCTTGTCCAGGCTAGAGATGGATTAAGCATCGCTTTCGCACTCATCCTGAAACTGATAAGCTAAATGGTGAACGGACCATATTGCGGTTGTCATTTTGTAACTATATTGACAGTATAATCAGATAAAAGGGCTAGCACCATTTCGCTGACAGTAGACTCTTTTCAACAATTTTGTGGACGGAAAAGCTTCAAAGCAAAAATTACTCGAAGTAAATTCATTCATATAAAATTCACATGCTATTTCCGTCGATTTCAGGAATTTTTTGTAATGTACCCGTTGAAAGTATACATATTAGATTTTTTCATACCAACATGCCACTACTCAGCACCTAATAAAATTAAAAACAAACAGAATACGCGATGCTTAGGAAGTTTTTAATGTGAACGATGGATGGCATTGATTCAAAAAAAAGTTGATGCTAATCCAGGCAAATATATCGAAAGCAAGCATCACTAATAGAGAACGGAGTGGAAATAGAGGTATTGGAAAACTCACTGAAAGTTGATATTTGGAAAACTGAGGCGAATTGACAGCAAGATATACTGGAGAAGTAAGGCCGAAAGTTGTCGAGAAATGGAAAAGATTTCCACCAGAGATTTTACTTTTTTAAACGAAAGTAGGTCTATGCAGTGAAGGTGAATATCTTTATAGCTGAGTACACATGACTATAAAGAAAGTCAAGAAAACATTGTTGTATTCTGTGTAAATTTTTTTTAGATATTTAGATATTTTGATGTTGAGACTTTTAGATATTCAGCTTCACCTTTTCTAAATGAAAACATCTCTCAAAAAGTTTCAAAATTGTTTAATAATAAATTAATAGATACAAGGATTTCTTTTAAAAGCACTAATAATTTGAGTGAACATTAGGTTAATTCAAAAGATAAAATAGATAAGTTATCAAAAAGTGGTATTTACAAACTTGAATGCAATGATTGTGAAGCTTTATATATAGGTAGAACTTGTAGACATTTAAAAGTTCCAACAGGTGAACATTTGAGTAGATGTGATAATTCAGCTTTTGGTCATCACTTAAAATTTAATAAACATAATTTTAGTCCTAATCGTGATTCAATAATTTTAAAAGAAGTTAATTCTAAAAATTTTCACATGTTGGATTTTCTAGAAGATTCACAAATTAATAAGGAATTGCAAAACAATGATATTTGTTTGAATAAGCAAGTACAATTAAATAGATCTTATGTTCCTTTGCATAGACGTTTAATGGATTAAATAGTATATCCATAAAAGTTCTCTCTATGGTCATTTTCATATTTATCCACAACATTATCAGACTGATACCATACAGTTTACTTAATGATCATCAATTTAAAATTTTTCCATATTTTTAAATGACAAAATTCATGATTAGTTACTTTTTTTTGATATTTCTGGACTCTTGTTGGGTTGTTTGTTTGAATTAGATTTGGTAATGGGTTCTCATTAGACCCTTAATCTTTTCCTGGCTTGTAGATGATTTGATTAATTGGTTCTCATTAGACTCTAAATCAGATCTTTCTCAATGAAAATAACTTACATTGGTTTTGGGATATCATTAGATACATAATTTGACTAATAGATTACTTTATATTTAAATAGATTTTTGTTATTGATAATTGCTGGAATTTGATTTTAGATACTTCATTCTTTTAATGGTTATTGTGTTCGGAGTTTCTTCTATTGATTGGTTATCTATTTGAATTAGATTTGGTAACGGGTTATCATTAGACCCATAATATCTTTTTTGTTTTTGGAATCAGATTTGAATAATAGGTTCTCATTAGACTCAAATCTGTGTTTTTTGTTTAGATGACTGGTTTTTGGTTTTGAGAGGCTACCAGATTACAAGGGAACATAAAAAATACATCAAAGATAGGGAGTTCTTTAAGTCAGGTATTTGTAAACATGCTTGGGAGGAGGGGCATAAAATTCAATGGGACTCGACAAAAATAATATTGAAAGAGCCCAATAATAAAAGACGAAAAATCAAAAAAAGTGCTTTGATACAATTAAATGCAGATAAATGTGTAGCTAGTGTTTCAGCCGAATGTAGTCAAATTTGGTTACCAATGTTAGAAAGAGAAATTTCCAATAATCAATTACCTGCGTTATCAGGATAGCATCATAAGTTTTTATCCAGGTTTTCTTATGATTTATCATTGGAATAGTTGTTAATCGATACACACTTCAATACACAAAATCACCAAACTGAGTTATACATGTTTTGAAAACAAAAATGATCATACTCAAAAAAGTAACAAACAAACGCGTTTTATTAACAACATTTCCAAAATAAGCGGAAAAAAAGCTATCCCAATAAAAACCGTTCCTGGAACGTGCACTTCACTGAATTCCATTTCTAGTAGACTATCATATCGTTAGAATGTAATAAAATAAAATGTTTTATTTCACATTTTACCAGAGGTGTGATCTACTATGAATGAACCTTAATAAAATTTGACAAAAAAGTTTTGTAGGCTTAAACTCCAAAATATTATTGATTGTCTAGTTGTCATATTTTTTCGTTGTGCCAGATAGGGACCAAAAATTATTTTATTACTAGTTAATCCTGACAACGGTAGCTGGAATGCTACCGAAACGTCGAAATAAAAAACATTATTGTGGTTTGATTCCCAAAAGAATAAGTGATGCCACAAGGAACTTACAGAATATATTACAATGTTTATTCATTAAAATTTGTTATTTGGAATTATGCTCAGATAAAAATATTTTATAATTTTCAAATCAATTTATTTGCTTTTGGAATCTCTCTTGACCTATTTGTGAGTTTCCTATTTTGAATTAGATTTAGCAATTGGTTCCCATTAGACCCTTAATTTTTTTCGGCATCTTATGATTTGATGGGTTCTAGACCCTAATATATCAAATTTATTTATTTACAATTTATTTAGGAAATTTACATATTTGTTTTGGGGCATTACCAGATCACTTGATTTACAATAATTTTATTTTTATGCTCATGTTGGATAGCTTGAGTTCTGTGTCCACTTAAATTGTCATTTGTTAGTTTTAAATTGAAGTAGTGTCACTTCGATGTCCGGTCTACTAACATGTAGTGAATACTACTTTCACTTGTGAGAAGATTCGAGTTTGCAAGCATAGCTTGGAGCACGTGAAATGCAACTATAACTTTTTCAATTTTTTTTGTACAAAGAAATCGTGGGCATCAAAATTGTTGGTAATTTTATACCCTATAAGATGACGTAGTCCGATGTTTGAAAACATTTTTCAACCCTCATTTTTTGATACATTGAAATAATTTTTGCAAAATGGTTTTTTAAGCGACAAACAGAATTATTATTAGAATAACAATAACGACTTTCTAATACATGAAAATATAGTAGTCCGGCATCTAAGAACGGTGATGTTCTCAGATTTTAGAAATTCAAATTGGCGGCCCTACAAATTATATATACATGGTGGTCCCCCCAAAGTAATTGTACATAGAGGTACAGTACAATCTTCACTCCAAAATATTGCGATTTAAGCCAACTAGCCTCAATAAAATAGAATACAGGGTGTTGAACATGAAATTCTAATTTTCGTTTTTCACATTAACTTTAACGCTTTTTGACGTATATGCACAAACATTTGAGATTGGGGACTTTTGAATATCAGAAATCATAGTTTTGTACCTATATCGATGTATTTTGTAGAGGGCGCCACATAGGCCACATAGGCCACGTATGTGGCATAAATGTACGAAAAACTCTTTCACATTAGCGCTACTTCTTTAAAAAATGATTAAAGCCACATCATTACAACAAAAAAAGGTTTATTTGTTAGTATCCTCAAATATTAACGAGTCTAGAGATAATCACATTTTAGTGATTAACTACATGAATAGTATTTAATGAAATTACGTTCGAAAAATGCAGTGTGTACGATAATTATTTTTCTTAGTAAAAGTTAACATGAAAAATATGTGCTGTACTCTTAATATTTAAAAATAATAATCCTCAAATCTTGACGATTTTAGAGATAATCAAATTTAGGTGATTAACTACATGATTATTATTTAATGAAATTACGTTCGAAAAATGTAGTGTGCACGATAATTATTTTTCTTAGTAAAAGTTAACATGAAAAATATTTGTGGTACTCTTAATATTTAAAAATAATAATCATCGTACACACAACCATCACACAACTACATTTTTCGAACGTTATTTCATTGAATAATAATCATGTAGTTAATCAAAAATGTGATTATCCATAAAACCGTTGAGATTATTTTTTACAAAGGTAGCGCTAATGTAAAAGGCAATGAAGTTTTGGGTACTTACATTTATGCCGCATACGTGGCCTATGTGGCGCTCTCTACAAAATACATCAAAATAGGTACAAAATTACGATTTCTTATATCCAAAAACCCCCAACCTCCATTTTTTGTGCATATACGGCAAAAAGCCTTGAAGTTATTGTTAAAAACGAAAGTTAAAATTTAATGTTAAACTGTAAACTGTTTCTCTCTTAATATCAACATTTTATGAAGGCTAGTTGATTTAAATCGCAATATTTTGAAGTGAAGATTATACTCTACTCCCATGTACAATCACTTAAGGATCACCCTGTATTATTTTTCGATCGTGTCTCATTTCGTGAACATTAACGCTATCGATACGCGGTTCACTGCAATCTATAGATAATAATTAGTAGTTTTATGAAAATAGAAAATAGAAAAAAAATTATAACATTGTTTTTCACGAATATAACTGAAAAAAAAATTGTAGGGCTGCCATTTTTGATTTTTGAAATCTGAAAACACCAACGTTTTCAGTTGCCGATATTTAATGAAATCTTTTATTGTTATTCTAATTATGTTTGTCGCTTAAAAACCATTTTGCAAATTTTTTTACAATCTTTCAAAAATTGAGGGTTGAATTTTTTCTCACATTGCGCTACCTCATATTATAGGGTATAAAATTACTTACAATTTTAATGGTCACAATTTTTTTGTACAATCAAATCTTAAAAAGCTCTGGACGAAAAACTGTTGCTTTTCACATGCTCTATGCGTGCAAGCTGCATAGCAAGCTTGAGCCGAACGTAATGATATATTGAAAAATTTATTGGGCATGCGGTCGTTTTTAATAATCGTTCCCAAGGTTGCAAAGTTGCATATTTCTGGAAAATAATAACGACACATGACTTACACCATAGTGAGATCTACCAACAAAACAAACCGCGTAAGTAAGGGTCGTACAGGACGAGAATCAATTAATTTGTTCATGACGTCCTGATTTGGAAACTAATCAAGTTGAAGATTCCACATTTCGTACACGTTATTTGTGAATTTGAGGGCATAATTATGTGTGATATAAAGACATGATAAAAGATCGGGTTTTGAATTTTCTGTGAAGTTGAAGAGTAAAATATTCACGAAAAACGTTATTATCAGTAGTAATACCCCTAGGGTCTTGATAATACCGAGATAATTTTGTCATAGAGAATGCTGAAAGCGTGTTGCTTGATAATAGCCCAAGGCCGCAGGCCGAGGACTATTATCTTTGAGCAACACGCTTGAAGGATTCTCTACGAAAAAATTTTGAGTATTTATCAAGACCCGAGGAGTATTCGATAAGCTAATTTTTTACTTTGTAGATATCAAAAAATTGATTGTCAATCTAACGTTTAATAATTTATTAGTTATAATCAAACAAATATTTTTCATTTTTATTCAAAACTACAGTTGTGAAAAGTACAATTGGTAAATTAATTGAATCGTTAGATGCAAAACCAAATATTCGCGACATTTTTAATCCAGTTGTCAGTTTGACGTTTAATTAATTTTTAATAAAAAATAAACACCAAACTGAAAACACCACATGTAGAGTATTATCGATGTAATACAGCGGTGATTGGATGAAATTTGACACATGACTTGAAATTAAGTAATTTGATTGGTTACTATATCCAGTAATACATTATCAGTGGAATCGCACCTTCATTACCTCGCTCAAAAAATTTCCGCAACGACTTCAGAGTTCGGGGTGAGAACATCTTATTCCACATCAATTTTGCCCTGTCAAGCAAAATCAGCCGCCAGGAGAAAAACATTGTAAAATGGTCATTTTCAGGCTAGGTATATTACGTTTTTTCTTGTCAAGAAATGAACGGTGTCTATTCGCTATGTGCGTACCTACTGTCGCCCCTCGCGGCATTAAATCGCAAGTTACGTCGGAGGCATTTACACGTAAAGCTTATGGAAGCAACAATTATTATAAAGATAGGGAGCCTTTTAACTTTTACAATGTAAATAATTTGAAAATATAAGTGCCTAATGACATAATATCCAGTATTTTATAAGCGACTGGGTAAGTAATCGTTTTTAAAATGTATTTTTTTATGTTAAGTGTAGCTTTGTAGGTTAGAATCAGCGGAGATGAACGTTACCTAAAATCATTAATAAAAATCGATTATTCCATTTAACATTCCAAGTGACATGAGCTGCTTCTTTATATGAGTATCGATTGCACACACATTTTCTTGATGATTTATCTGATGATTTATAATAAATGTATTTATGAAAAAATAAAGAAACTACATTAAATTGATGGAGAAAACATGACGTATAGAATACTGTATCAGTGTACACTGTATTTTGAAGTGAGGTTAAGACACTCACTTTACTCTTTTTACAGCTGGGCCCGTATTCTTAAAGGACTAGCGAGAATCTCACCAATGAGATAGGTGTATTGCATGATTGCCTAAAAGATGAGAGTTTTCAAATTTGTCGTATTTTTAAAGGAAATAGTGAGATCTGCAATATCACCGGACGAAATCCAATACGCATGTTTCTAAGCTTCTCACTGCTTTTGGCGAGATTCTCTATCGGTCCGAACCATGAGAGATTGATTCTCTCTCGTTTCAGGCAATCCGTAAATCAATCTCAATCTAGTCCCTTAAGAATACGGGCCCTGCAATCCATTTTTTCCTTTATACCAACTTGTGTTGTGCAGTAGGAAACTTGTAATATTTCACATCACTGTTATTCCATCCTGTATTTTTACAATTAACAACACAACACAACAACTGTCGTGTCCCATTTTCTCCTTTATTAACATACAATATACCACATCAGCCTCCGACCGAATTGCGGAAATTCACCACTGCTCGCGCTGGGATAGTTTCGCCTATCCCCTCCAACGATCGACACACAGCGAATAGTTTGAGCTAATTTCCATTTGAAATTCCAATAATGGGTAGTTATTACTCCTATAGTGTTAAATTATTTTATATAAGAACGTTAAGTTCATATAAAAATTCACTTGTTCCAGAATTTTCCATTCGAATTCATGAATATTGAGAAAATGAATGTAGGTATCCTAGGAAGTATTTTAACAGAAGATGGAAAAATAGACGCAGAACTTAATAACAGAGCAAATAAATCAACAAGATTATATTATTCCTTATATCGAACATTACTAAGCCATAAATACATTGATATAAATACAAAGATGGAAATATACAACAAAATTACGGTACCAACTATAACTTGCCAGTGAGAACTGGGTACTGCAGAAAAAGCATGAAATAAAAATAAATGCAATGGAAATGAAATATTTAAGGAGAATAGCAAGAAAAACGAAATGGGACAAAGTAAGGAACGAAGAAATCAGAAGCATAACTCAAGACCCAATAATATCAAATATTAAAAAGAAACAATTGAACTGGTTTGGCCACCTAGTAAGAGTGAAGCAAGATATAATAGCGAGAAAAGTAATGGAAATGGGAATATCAAGAAAAAGACAAAAAGGAAGACCCAGGAGGAAATGGATAGACCAGATTGAATAAATTGGAAAGAACAAAGGAAAGTCATTAGGAGAGATGAAGGCATTAGCCAGGGACAGAAAAGAATGGAAAATATGGGTTCAGGAAGAACTACAATCCGACGCCTGAGAAGGCATAAGGATAAAAGAAAGAAAGAAATATGTATCCGTCAGGTATCCCGTCTGAGGTATGGCATATCTCTCTGGAGAATGTCTACCATTCTAAAAACGTCCTTGTGTCACAAAAAAGAATGATTCGCTGTTCTGCTGGTGTCTCTCGCCTAACTAGTTGTGAAGAACATTTTGAGAAATTGAAAATATTAACGTTCTCTGTCTGTTTATTTTAGATGTTCGTTATTTTATACAGAGTGACCCATTTTGTTTGGAAGCACCCCCGTAAAATCCGATTTTGTTAAAAATTTTTTGTTAGATTGTAAATTTGGAACTTCGTTTTTGTAATGTACATAACTTTATTATGTCCATACTTTTTCATGCCATTTTTATAAAATTCTAACCAAAGTCACAAGTAGGCTTTGATTTTGAAATTTTATTTATGTCGGTCAGTAACATTTGTATGAAATAGTAAGTACTGAATGTTCCAAATCTTCACCTATTAATTATTCAAGACAAAGTTGAAATTGTACTTTTTTGTGGTTACAATGATAAAAGTGGACGAGAAGTAATAGAAATAGTTAATCGGAGACATCCAGATCGCCGTATTTGCTGCTTCTGTAACGTTATATTTGGCCACTATCATTTTAATATTTAAATATCTACCGGACGACGAGTAGCCAGTATCTCCTGTAAGTTCCTTGTGGCATTACTTATTCTTTTTTCTTATTCTTTTGGGAATCAAACCACAATAATGTTTTTTATTTTTTATTTCGACGTTTCGGTAGCGTTTCACCTACCGTTGTCAAGATTAACTAGTAATAAAATTGATAAAAAATAAAAAACATTATTGTGGTTTGATTTCCAAAAGAATAAGAAAAAAGAGTAGCCAGTACTTTTTCCTTACCAACATGTGATTCTCGTCGAGAACCTGTACCATAGATCACCGCTGAAAGGCAAATTTTTACATTTAATGTGTGACGGATAATCTCCGTTGGTGAGGATCAGAGGATCAGTATACACTGATATTGGTTAAATATTTCAATTCTTCTCTCCTATAGAGAGAGAAATCAAGAACACACTACTAATATGTAAATTCTTTCTCGAAGTGGAGCATGTGAACAGGAAAGGGATACGCAACGTATGTCCATTGCTCATCGCATGGTTCAATTTAATAGCCAGTAGTAAGAATAAGCTTTCTTTTTCCTGTGAACCATGAAACGATAAGGTCAACAATTTTAATTTCTTGTGAGAGGTTTACCTTAAACTTTTTTTTTCTGAAGTGCATTCAATGTAAATGGTAAGTTGCATTTACGTATATGCTTTTCATTTCTGATTCTTGATTTTATATTTTTTCCTCCTAGTGATAAGCGCCAGATACACACATACAGCGATATTGGTTTTTTATCTTGTTCTTTAGTATAGTTTTTCTAGTTTTTTCTTATACAGTTGATAAAAGGTTCACATGTATATAGTTGAAGTCTTAAATATGTATATTTAATTAATTAATTGATTCAATATAATTACCAATCTAGAATATAATATTTCCGGATTACATTTTCCATTACATTTTTTTTATCGCCTTCCGTGATTAAAATAAGGAATTGAATAAAATTGAGTTTTTATGTTATTTAGATATTGTTTCTTTGATTTCTTTGATGAATGGAAACAAATAAGATTCCCTTTATAATATCATATCGTATCATATCACATTCCTTTATTGCTTCTTTTGTTTTTTTAATAGTAAAATACAGGATATTTTTTTATGAACCACGTTCTTAAATGATTTTCTGTAACCAATTGTAAACCGAATTACTGCAGATATCCTGAATTTTACATACAAAAAATGTAACTATTGCTGAGACACTGTATCTTTCCTAGCACTTTGTACCTGCCTCTTTGTACCAATTTGTACGTGACATTCCGAACGAAGAGCTTTCGATTAAGTAGTTTCTATGAGGTTGTTTCCATGAACTGAATTCCCATGGATTAACATCAGACACCTAGGACCTGTCCGAGGAAACTAAGGAATGTAAAACAACGTAAAAACAACGTAAGACAATAAACAACGTAAACAACGTAAAACAACATTCATTCAATGTGATATTAGTTTTAAAATCATTATACAACTTGTAAATTTAACAACGTTGTTCATATTCCTTCCCTTCCAGCATTTCCAGGTTTGTTGATAGAGAGTTGTGAGGTGAAAAACAAGTCGACTGATATTATTCAGGGTGGCGCCCATTTACCTTTTTTGATTAACTTTAATTACATTCCTTAACTTGATTTATTAACCTATAAAACTCATTTGGTTTCTAAACTTCATCTATTATCTCATTAACTTCAATAAAACTTCAATAACTTAAATAAAGTAGGATTACCCGCGAACCGGTAAGACTACTCCCTGAACTGATATAAGTTTGGTCTCCGAATTCACACCTGAGGTGCATTATTATTTTAAATAAATAATAGGTAACACTTTGTAGTGCACAAAATTGAAAAAAGTATTCATTGAGACTGGAGCAGTGACCCAACGTAATAAAAAAAAATGCAGGCAAGAAATTTAAATGACGGTATTGTCATAGACTACTTTGCCAACAATCCAAATTATTGAGCACAATTTTATACCACTTTCAGAAGCTATAACTCCAGAACGGATTGAGTTATCGGCTTCGAATTTTAACTGTGCAATATGTTTGTGTCCTAGTTTTTGTTTACCATGCTGCCATTTCAAATATTTGTCTACATTCTACGTAAAAAATTAATGAAAATATCACTTTTTCCAAATTCATGCTGTAATAACTTTGTCGAAAATTTTTTTATTAAATTTTGCTGGTTCACATTTGTAATGATTCTGAATCTAGTGGTATAGTCATATTTGAGAAAAAAAAATGCCTAATGTACTTTCGTCTTCTTTGGCAAAGAAAAATTAACATTTGTGCCAAAATACTGTTTTGGATAATGAATCTAACAAAAAAAATTTAATTAAAATCGGCTGAGAAATGCGCATTTTACAGGGGGGCTTCCAAACAAAATGGGTCACACTGTATATAACAACATACGTGATTTTAAAACTAACTACCAGATGCTTAAGATTAATACAAATCTGTCTTTGACTTTTCCTAAAAGTAATATTACTTTCAAATCCCCTCCAATAATTGGACAACGACTTTTTAATAAATTACCATCACATATTAAATCAAAAGTAAAACAATGAAATCATTCAAAATTTCACTCAAGACGTTTTTAGTAGATACCTATGTGCTTTTAGTCAGTCGATGAGTTTTTAAATTTGTAAGAACTTTGTGTATCATTATCCTATATTGTTTACTATACGTTATTTTCACTCCACTTTTAGGATGTACTAGTTAGTTATAGTCAAAAGCGCTCTTATCGTGCTGGTTCAAACGTCACTCACCATATGTATCAAATCAGAAGACACAGAGGTTACCAAAATGTGAGATTACAAATATACCCAGAGAAAATAATGATTGTTGATATTTCCTGCACACTGGTTGACGAATTTCCACTTTTTCATTCATTCTCGGAATAATTAAGTACCATTTTTTTTGCTTGAGGATGCAAAAAACCGGAAAATCGATTCTTAATATTCATATCGTCACTTTGATTTGTCCAAAGTGACATAACTAACATTTAAATAAATACTTCGCTGGTGAAATACTTTTTAGGATCGCTGAAAACTAAATACATACCCATACCACAGATTATAAAGAGAACAGATACGAATCCTGGTAAAACATCAAACGATTTTCAGCTCCGTCGTCAATGCCCTTGGACCTTTAACTCGGTATGGCCGCGATGTTGCCAGTTTAAAATATTTTCTGAATTTCTTACCAAATTGCACTGTTGACTCGGGGACAATAACAATTTCTAGTGCCGGATCTAGTTTTTTTGGAATTTTCCACTAAATCCTCAAAACTGCGCCATGAATTAAAACAATAATCATAATCGAATATATATTTATGTAATTATTAAATACCTATATGTACATTCCTATGATTTGTTATAAATAGTCATTACTCTTGGGAGATTGATTAATAAATACATTTTTAGTTAACACAAATTATTACAAAAATCAACCAAATTTTTAAGCACAAATAATTCTTAAGGTGAGATTATACAGCAAATAGAATAAAATAAGGAACTAATTAAAATAAGTTAAGAAATAAGGACAAAAAAACATTGATTATAGAGATGAATAAAATAAAAATAAGAAGTAAGAGTAAACCAATCAAATTGCAGCTTTTTTGACAATAACTTTGTTTGTGTTTTGTGCAAGCTTAGTGAATTCCACTTTTTGTTTTGGCTACATTTTTGTTTTGGCTCAATGAGGGGTGAGAATGTTGTGTATGTGAAAGTTTTTCGTTTTAGCTATTTTAAATATCAAAAATGTCGTGGTCTCATGATCAAGTACTTCGTTAGGTTACATGAAGAATAATTGGAACCTCAGAACATTTAGAACAGAAATATCTGGGTCATGCGCATTATCGGTTTCCAAACAAATTAAAATAAAATGAAACAAAAAGATAAAAGTTGGCCATCTTTTGTACTAATTCTTATTTACTATTTTATCTTATTTCTTGAATAAACGCTTTCATAGAGATGCTTATGTTCATCTTTATTATTTTAATTTATTTTATTCCTTATTTTATTTTATTTGCTGTATAATCTCACCTTTAATTTATTTATTATCAAAAGGAATACAATATACACCTATGCAAGGGAGAATTTTGATAATAATTTGTAGCACCAAAGTTAATATCAAAAACTTTAAAATTTCTTGGGTCCGGTAAACTATAGGGACACACGATTTTTTAACTGATTTTGTGAAAAATCGATAGTACTCACCTATTTTGAAGATTATCTGCTGAAAAATTTGCGGGTTATCCACAATTTACAGAGAAAAATCCAATAAAAGATTTTATTTCTTCACTTGAGCCATCACTTTTTGGCCCGATATTTCATACAAAAAACAGTTTAACTGTATCGCACTGTACAGGAGAGTGATCAACAACATGTGTTCTCGCTATCTATGAAAAAAATCCAGTTATATTCTTCATAATATTGTTTAAATTACCACTTTTATTAATATATATATATTTGACAGGCAACCAGTTTGGATATAAATAATTTTAATAATAATCGCATACACAGATATGCAACCTACAAAACATAGAACAAAATACAATACTTTGTAGCGTGGTTGCCAGCTGTAATCGACTACTCGACAATCATGCTACATGACTATTAAGATACGAAATTAAATATTGTATCAGACTATATTTTTAGTTAGATTCATTCCAGACAAACCCAAGAACATAAATGAAATTATAAACACATTTTATATATGATGATATCCTTATATTGCGTATTTGAAGAAGGGGAAACAAATATATAATCATTGTATTCAGCCTTCCCCTCAAAAAATATCCAATACTTTGTAATCCACATCAAGTTATTCCAGAAGGGGAAGGGAATATAATAATTGGATTCACCCTTCCCCTTCTAGAATAACTTAATTATTCTAGAAGGGGAAGGGTGAATCCAATTATTATATTCCCTTCCTCTTCTGGAATATCTTTTGAGGGCAAGGCAAATGCCTCCAATTATTTGTAATCCACATTAAGTTATTCTAGAAGGGGAAGGGTGAATCCAAATATTATATTTTTTTCCTCTTCTTGAATAGATTGATGTGCATTACAATGCATTCATCCCTCTCATCCAATACTTTCTAAGATGAAATTCGAATGCAATAATTAATTAATTTTAAAAATATCATGATTCTCACGTAATCTTTTACAGCTGGCAACCATGTCACACATTACGCTAGAGCTTCTATGTCATTTGTCATTTGATTTAATTGTTTTCATACAAATTTGTAGCCTGTCAAATATATATTTATAAAAGTGGTAATTTATACAATATTATGAAGAAACTCACTGAAATGTTGTTATTATTAGCGAGAAAACATGTTGTTCATCACTTTCCCGTTCAGTGTGATACGTTTAAACGGTTGTTTGTATAAAATATTTAGTCCAAAAGGGATGGTTCAAGTGGCAAAAAAAATCTTTTATTGGATTTTTCTCTGTAAATTGTGTATAACCCCCAAATTTTTCGACGGATAATCCTCAAAATAGGTGAATACTATCGATTTTTCGCAAAATCACTAAGAAATTCGTGTGTCCCTATAGTTCACCGGACCCAAATTTCTTTTATTATATGCCGGGATATTAATTATATACTCTCATCCCTTGGAAATCGAATGAACTTTATTTTTCTTCCCGAATAAAATTTATTTAGACAGTCTCTGTATGAACAATACACTTCGCCGTGATGTTTATTCATTTTATAAGAATAATAATCCATACCACTATATTTTTATAGTTAATAATGTTAATATCACCACAACGCACAATCGATTAGTCAAATAACACCATTAATATCGCCGATTGAACACCTTCAAACAATGAAGCATACAAAACTGGCGTTATGAATTTTGAGCATGTTTTGACGTTTTGATTATGTTAGGTTAGGTTAGCCGTCACCGTTATTGTGCATGGTGGCCAAGGATGTGGTTTGTGGAAAAAGTATATATTTATGGTATGATTTTTATACATAATAATCCCCTTGATTCTATATTTCTTTTAATGTTAATAAAATTGATTTAAAACAAGTTATTATCGAATATTTGTATCTGTATAAATATCACACTTAAAAATATTGCTTATAAAATATTTGACCTATGTTCGTAAATTGAAGGAAATATTATGCAAATTGACAACCCTGTTGACAAATTACGCGAAGCAGCCCGAACGGAGTCGACATAAGACGATAGGCATTTAAATGGGTATGTCCACCCATCTCTCTCTTTTTACTGTTCTCTGACAAGCATTCGTTCTCTTTATAATCTGTGCCCACACTGCATTTGACTATAGTTAGGTTAGATTTTAAGAAAACTTCTGACAAATTTTATACAAACTTTGTTAGTAATTCAGAAAATGAAGAATGTTATTCACTCTATTTTACTTTAGAGCATCACTGTATACTCTCGGAACACTAAACTTGCTCTATACAAAGTTGTGTGATGACAAAGCTTCTAAATCGATACCTTTGATATGGAAATTTACTGATAGATAATCTAGTTATTATGTAATCTATAATCAATCTATAATTTCGTGTTGACGTAGATTACTTGATTGAACACCATTTAGAGCTTGTCGATTTTGTTGAATATGGAAACTCCAAGGTTTCTATTTTCTTCTCATGTTACTGTTGATTATTTTATGAAGTGAGATATTGGGAGTTGACGAATATTCCAATAAAACCAAATATTTTACTTCGCATCAACTAGAATTAGAAAGAATGTAGGTATGTAATATCGGACCTGCATATTTTCGAGTAATAGGATACAGTTCTATAAAATGAACTCGCTCCCAAAAAAACGAAAACGTCGTGAAAAAGTCGAGCAATTGTAGAATGAAATTTTTTGTATGATTTATTAAATCGAAAGTATACAGAAATGGTAGGGGAGAGCAGGGTACAGTGGTTATGAGGACACAGTGGTCATGTTATAAAATGAGATAAAAATTTATTTGCATCAGCTAACGTAGAAAGTGCATGATCTCAAGACCTATAGGGAAACCTATAGTACTGACCATTTGAGCATTTGATTTCGAACCATAACCACAGATTAAAACCATCACGATGCGCTACATGTTGATAGTGCGTTGTGAATTATTTAGTATATCAAAACATTGAGAATTGGTTATTATTTAAGCGGTATTTTTTTTTAATAATAGGGATTGTCATAACATTTCTATCAAGTTTATGAATCAAGCTGCGGTTGTAACGTTATATTTGACCACTATCCAAACTTCATTGGAATATTTAAATATCTACCGGACGGCGAGTAGTCAGTCCTTTTTTCTTACCAACCTGTGATTCTCGTCGAGAACCTGTAGCATCGATCACCGCTGAAAGGCACATTTTTAGATTTAATGTGCGACGGATAATCTCCGTTGGTGAGAATCAGTATACACTGATATTGGCCAAATATTTCAATTCTTTTCTCCTATAGAGAGAGAAATTAAAAACACACTACTAATATGTAAATTCTTTCTCGAAGCGGAGCATGTGAACAGGAAAGGGATACGCAACGTATGTCCATTGCTCATCGCATGGTTCAATTTAATAGCCAGTAGTAAAAATAAGCTTTCTTTCTCCTGTGAACAATGAACCGATAAGGTTAAAAATTTTAATTTCTTGTGAGAGGTTTACCTCAAACTTTTTTTCCTAAAGTGCATTCAATGTGAATGCACTTTGTACCTGCCATTTTGTACCGGACATTTCTGACGAAGTAGCTTTCTATGCGAAGTCGCTTTCTATGGAGTACTATGAACAAAATTTCCATGGATTAACCCCATATACCTAGGTCCTGTCCGAAGAAACCAAGGAAAGTAAAACAACGTAAAAACACCGTAAAACAACAAACAACGTAAAACAACATTCATTCACTGTGATATTAGTTTTAAAATCATTATACAACTTGTAAATTTAACAACGTTGTTCATATTCCTTCCCTTCCAGCATTTCCAGGTTTGTTGATAGAGAGTTGTGAGGTGAAAAACAAGTCGACTAATATTATTCAGGGTGGCGCCCACTTACATTTCTTGATTAACTTTAATTACATTCCTTAACTTGATTGATTAACTTATTAAATTCATTTGGTTTCTTAACTTCATCTATTATCTCATTAACTTCAATATAACTTCAATAACTTAAATAAAGTAGGATTACCCGCGAACCGCTAAGACTACTCCCTGAACTGATATTAGTTTGGTCTCCGAATTCACTCCTGAGTTGCTCTCCACATTGAGTCGCCGTTGCAATTTTTTTGTCTAATTATTTTAAATAAATAATAGGTAACACGGTATACTTTTTAAGAAATAATTTTCAAATTTGTAAGGCATTATAATACACATAGATTCAAAAGTTTTGCATCACCTTCTTCGAATGCGAAGGAATTTTTTTGCGCTAACAATTTTTTGTTGGCTTGTTTATCAATGTTTACCATTTCAATATGTTTCATATTTTTTGCAATATACAGATGTTTACAGTTTTTTTTTGTAAGATACATTTTTAGTGCGATCATTTTAACATTCAAGGCATTTGATTTTTACGATTTCAAGTGCAACTATGAATCGTCAAGTCATAAGTGAGATTGACCGTGCAAGAATAGTGGCTTTAGTTGAAGAAGGTCATTCTCAAAGGTTCGTGGCAAAAAGAGTTGGCGTTTGGCAAAGTAATGTGTCTCGTGTATGGAACCGGTATCTCCAGACCAATTCTCTTCGTGATAAACCTAGAAGCGGTAGAAGGCGTGTTACTAATCAGCGGCAGAACCGCTATATCCACTTATATCCATATATCCACTATCCAAAGAAACCCGACCGTGGCAATACCAGCACTCCAAAGAGATATGAGACATGCGTTGGGAGTTCAAGTATCGATCTCGACATTACGAAGACGAATACTTGCGACAGGTTTGAGGTGTCGCCGACCAATAAGAGTGCCCAGAATACAACCTGAGCACAGAGTTCGCCGACTACAGTGGGCTCAAGAACACGCGGCCTTGCCTGAAGAATTTTGGAATTCGGTGTTTTTCTCCGACGAGACAAGGATTTGTTTGGTACAAGATAGCCATCGAATACGTGTGTGGCGGGATCCAATGAGAGTTGCTCAGCTTGCCCATGCTCGCCCCGTGCCGCCCTTTAGAGGAGGGAGTGCTATGTTTTGGGCTGGTATCATGTTAAATGATCGCACAGAATTAATTCATGTGGAGGGAACGATGACTGGTGATAGGTATCTCAGAGAGATTCTACATCCTCACGTGAGACTATGGCGCGCAGCTGTTGGCAATTCCTTCGTTTTTATGGACGATAACGCCCGACCTCATCGGACCAGAGCTGTAAATGGGTATCTTGAAACTGAAGGGATCAATCGTTTGAACTGGCCTGCCCCATCTCCTGACATGAATCCCAGAGAACATGCTTGGGACATGCTTGCCAGGGCAGTGGCAGCACGCAGAAATCCACCCAGGAGTGTACAAGAGCTTGTTCATGCGGCCCAAGAAGAATGGCGAAATATTCCTCAACAGAATATCAATAATTTGGTAAACAGCATGGGCAGGCGACTTTAAGCTTGCATAAATTCTAGAGGTGGAAATACTCTTTATTAAAAGTTCTCATGCAGGTTCTCACTTAACCTTTTCTTTAAAAAGAATCAATTTTTATTTAATCTATTTATTTTCTAAGAATACTTTTTATGTTTAAAGCAAGTTTATTATTGGATAATAAAAATTTTTCACAAATATAGACGTTTTTTTTATTGAAACTAATTATTTGATTAATCTCTGATCCATTTATAATGAATACATTTTTTTTTCGGAGATTTAGGGTGATGCAAGACTTTTGAATCTATGTGTAGTATAATACTATTATCTTGATATCTTTTGATAACATGCTTTACTTGAATATGACAATTGTTACAGGAAACTGTGATTAAGTAAAAAAGTTTTGAACTGTAACAATCGATTTGATGAAGAACTCTTGTGGCACTTGGTACGGATTTTTTTCAATTTGAAACGATGTCCACGAAGCCTGGTATCGGTATCCAGAGAAATAATATGTGACAAGTCACAACCAAACTTATTATTTGACGTTCCATAGACTATTAAATGATAATTATGTTACAGTATTGACTCGGAAAAATACTGGGTGATCATTTAAATTCCGACACATTTGATGAACCCATAACCTGGAAACCGCTAAAATATCGAGAAGCGGTTTTGACAGAACGGCTTCAGTTTTTTGGCGATCAATGACTTCGATACTTGAAATAAAACACCCTGTATGTTTTTCTACCGTCGGATAGGCTGAAGCTTCTACTTTTCATAGCAATTTGACGTGCTCTCAAAAGATAGACTGCAATTCGATGAATACAGTCATTCCGTAAATTTTTGTCAGCGCATAACTTCTGAACACTGGTTTGTTCAAAACCGCTTCTCGATATCTCAATCGGTTACCAAGTTGTGGACTCATCAAATGTGTCGGAATTCAAATGATCACCCAGTATATAAAATGCATTAGAATAAATCAAATATTTTAACCAAGGAAAAGAGTCACGCGAATAACCAGCAAAAAAATGTTCTGATGGGAGAGTGAATCTAGAGCACTAGACAACCATATTAACAATATTAACTCATGTGAGAGAGCCAACCCTGGCAAGTCTAAGGTAGGCAGCGATTTAATTCCTCTCGCTTTAACAGTGTTAAATGTGCGTATGAAGTAAATTTAAATTGTGAAAAGTGGTACTAGTGTCTTCAACTGCTAGTATAGAACAACTGAAAACGTAAGTTAGCATTATTAATTGTGAAAGCAGTTGCTAACCGAATCATAACCAAATAAACAAGTTCACCTTATCAGTGATAAAACTTCTTCTATCAACTAACATTCCAATGAAGACAGGTCCGTCTTTGGATCGAATAGCCATAAAATAATCTGGTGAAAATGGACGCATCAACTTCAGGGATTTCTGTACATAAGAGTCCCAATCAATCCCTATTACCAAACCAACCCAAAAGTTTTTCTGCCGTAGTTAGTCAAGACACACGTCCGAAGTTTCCAAGTAAACATCAAGCAATAGTTCTGAATGGTGTGGACAACGTAAACTTTGCAGACTATATAATTGGAATAGGAACAATAGTAGGGCCCAAAAATATATTATTTTCATCAAAGATTTCAAATAATAGGATCTGTATATATTTGTCATCCACTGAAATAGTCACTAATTTTCTAGAAAAGTATGGCGGAATCACAATAAACGACCAGCACATTCCAGCTAGACGTTTGATAACACCTGCAGTCCGGCTAATTTTGTCCAATGTATGTCCATCAATACCTCATCAATTACTAGTAACTGAATTGCACAATTTGGGATTACATCTTATATCTCCTATAAATTTCATGCGTGCTAATATTCCAAGCCCAGAATACTCTCATATTCTAAGCTTTCGTAGACAAGTATACATTTCACCCCCCCCCACAATAATACAAACATACCCGACTCAATAATAACAACCTTTGATAATACCGAGTACAGAATTTACCTATCAAGAGACGATATGACATGCTTTAATTGCAAACAATCAGGACACATAGCAGCCCAATGTAAACTTCCAAAACAAACAGACGAATCCTCCACAAATCAAACTGATTTACCTCAAGAAACATCAACTAATTCATCTAATGATATCCATCCTCATCCAATTGATGATCTCACCCCAGACACTTCCCAACGATCCATCCAAGTAGCGATGTCAACCACCACGACTTTGACCCACTCAACCCCCACTCTAGAAGATCTAAGCGCAGAGACCCATCCCTCATCAAAACGCACTCATACAGAAATACAAACACCAACAGAAGAAGAACCAACCAAATCTGAACTGGAATTCAAACTACCAAAAAATGTCAAAAAACCCCGCAAAATCAACAAAACAATGGCTCCACCTACACTGGAAGAACAACTTCAACCGGCAAAGGAACACATCGAATTGAACTCATCAATGTATCCCGTAACCTACCCAGAACTAAAGGACTTCTTTGAAAACTCAAAAGGGTCGAAAGATATATTGAGCGTAGCCAGACAATATACAGAAGACATAGAAGGGCTAATTAGTATGCTTAGTAAGATCCACCCCTTTCTAGAACACAAAGGAACTAAAAGTAGAAATACGAAACTAAAAAAGATACTAATAAGAAGCTTAGCTTCACTACATGACAACTTACTACCTGACATCTCGGATACAGATAGTGAATGTTCATCTCGGAGTGAACTCTCACAAGCCGAATTCTACTGAGATATTATAAAAAAAAATATATATATATATTCACATTCATATTACAATGGAACTTGAACGGGGTGAGGCCCCAGTACGAAATGTTAAAATTGTTGATAGCTAAACACAAACCATTGATAATATGCCTTCAAGAAACCAACTTCAAAGAGAATAACACAATACATCTGAAACATTATAAAGCCTTCCACCACATTCGAAGCAGTGCAAAAATAGCCAGCGGAGGAGTAAGTACGTTTATCCATGAATCGCTGGGAAGCAAAGAAATTCAACTAACAACAAGTTTTGAGGTAACAATAGTTGAAGTTAACAGTTTTTGTAAGCTACATATTTGTAACTTCTATATTCCACCAGATAAGAAATTTTCCGAGGTAGAACTGAATAATATTATTAGTAAAGTACCTAAACCCAGAATAATTGTAGGGGATTTCAATAGCCATAGCACGGTATGGGGATGCGATGCCACGAACCGTAAAGGAGATATTTTAGAAAACTTCATTAATAAGAACAACTTATTTCTTTTAAATGATGGCAGCAAAACACATTTTGACACTCGTACTGGAAAAAGTAGTGCAATTGACGTTACCATTTGTGACCATATTTTAGGCACTAAACTGCTATTTGAGATCGAAACGGACCTCTATGGTAGTGATCATTTCCCTATTTTAATTAAAGAAATTGTAAAAACAGGACAGTATAACTTTATACCAAAATGGAGACTTAAACACGCAAACTGGGAGCGGTATTCCAATCACATAGAAAACAAAATGGATGAATGTGAGCTAGAAGGCAGCATTGAAAATATTGTGAAATCATTTACAAACACAATCATAAATGTAGCAAGTGATGTTATTGGAAAAACAGCACCAACAAGAAGAGCACCCACTCCATGGTGGAACACTGAATGCAACAATGCCATAAAGGCGTCAAAACATGCATTCAACCGATATAATAGACACAGTAATGAGGAAAATCGGGTACAATTTCAAGAATTACGAGCCAAAGCTAGATGGGTTATGAAAAAAAGTAGAAAAGAGTCCTGGAATAATTTTGTATCTTCTATAAATAGTTCAACTCCTCACAGCATCATTTGGGGGAAAATACGGAGCATAAAAGGTAATAATTCAGGTACCTTCCACATCAATCACATTGTACACGAAAACCAAACAAAAACCAACCCTAGAGAAATAGCAGACGTACTAGCTTCTTTTTACGAAAAAAACAGTAGTAACGAAAATTACTCAAATTCGTTTAGAGACCTCAAACAGAGGATAGAGTGTGAGCATATGACCCAGAAAGAACCACAAGACGTTAATATACAAAGTTCACCTTTGAATGTCAAAATTACATTAGAAGAATTTGAAAACGCTCTGTCTAACTGCAAGAATACAGCTCCAGGTCCCGATGACATACCATTTGCTTTCATTCAAAACTTACCCGTCAGAGCAAAAGAACATCTATTGGCAATATATAATTTTATATTCACAGGAAACACTTTTCCATCTTCCTGGTCCAAAGCAATAATAATACCGATATTGAAACCCAACAAATCAAAATCAAACCCAGATTCATACCGTCCCATAGCTCTAACAAATACAATGTGCAAACTGCTTGAATCAATCGTAAACAGAAGGCTAATGTGGTTCATCGAGAAAAACGGTTATCAAACGCATTTATCAAACGCACAAAATGGTTTCAGGAAGCACCGCTCTACAACAGATAACCTAATCCAATTAGAATCATTCGTACAAGAAAGTTTAGCGAACAAACAAATATGTGTGGCCACATTTTTTGATATCAATAAAGCCTACGATATGGTCTGGAGACATGGTATACTAAGATGGCTAGCAGGAAAAGGTATAAGTGGAAATATTCTGTGTTTTGTTAAAAATTTTCTCAGTACAAGACAATTCAAAGTGAGAGTTAATGGATCACTCTCTGACAATTACATCCAAACCAACGGAACACCTCAAGGATCAGTATTAAGTGTAACCTTATTTCTGATAGCTATCAATGATATAGTGCAAGAAATAAAATCTCCAGTATATGTAAGTGTTTATGCGGATGATATAGTAATATACAGTAGGGGAAAAAATATGAAAACAATTGAGAGCAATATGCAAGCAGCTATTAATGAAATTTCCATGAAACTCTCCGACAGTGGGTGGCAACTGTCTCCCCAAAAAACTAGAAGCATTAAATTCACTCGACAAACATCAATCCACCACGACCTCACCCTGACTATAAACAATCAAAAAATTCCAAACGTTGATAAAGTTAAATACCTAGGGATGTACTTTGACAAGAAATTAAACTGGAAATTCCACGTGGAACAACTAAAAGCATCATGTCTTCCAGGAATGAACATGCTTAAAATGTTATCGAACGTCCATTGGGGAAGCGATCGAAAAACCCTGCTACACATTTATGGCACTTTCATCAGATCACGCATAGATTATGGATCAATTATCTATGCATCAGCAAGTAAAAGAACACTGAGAAAATTAGATGTCGTCCAGCGCACAGCACTGCGTCTCACAACCGGAGCATTCTGTACAAGCCCAGGGGAAGCAATCATAGCCGAATCGGGAGAATTGCCCCTAGAATTTCGTAGAGACTTTCAAAGTCTTTCATATGCCATACAAGTATCTTCCAATGAAACACACCCTTCAAAGCATTTTACCTTCTCAAATAGATTCAATTCTCTCTTCATTAATCATCCTCATATGCCACCTCCGTTTTATGAAAGGATTAATAGAATCTGTTCAAGATACCAATTCTCATTCCCACCTGTAATGCCCCAACGTAGCAACAGTTCACCTCCTCCTTGGCTTTCACATTCACCTCACTGTAATACTCAACTTTTGATGTTAAGTAAACATGAATACCCTAGACAGTTAATTATAAACAGTTTTCTAATCATCTTGAGCAGTTACCAAGAATTTGAGCATATATACACTGACGGATCAAAAACGGACAAAGGTACTTCCGCAGCAGTAGTAACAAGTAGTGGAATCATGGCTTACAGATTACCAGAAGAGTTCACAATTCATTCGGCAGAATTATATGCAGTGGCTCAGGCACTAATATACTCTATAAAAAGTCCTACCCAAAAAATTCTTATAATAACAGATTCCTCCAATGTAATAGATAATATAAAGCAATGGTACCCAACCAACCCTCTAGTGTTACAGATCAAAGAGCATCTACAAAAGCTTCACACTCTAAGTAAAACAATAGAATTCATTTGGGTACCCTCTCATATGGGTATACCTGGAAATGAACGAGCTGACGAAATCGCCAGAGAATATTCTGCAAACGTCTCCAAGTCAACTACATTACACCCGGTGCCAAAAACGGATGTGAAAGCGAAGCTCAAGGTGACAATCCGCGATTTTTGGCAATGCAAATGGACAGCTTCACAAACCAAATTAAGAGCAGTCAAAAAAACGACACTACCATGGACATGTCTACCATCTTCGAGGAAATTACAAACCATACTTACTCGGTTAAGAATAGGTCACACAAGATGCACCCATGAGTACCTACTAAACGGAAACAATCCTCCAAGTTGTGAAGTGTGCAACGTACAGTTCAGCGTCCAGCATTTTCTAGTGGAGTGTCCTAAATACAACAATGAAAGACAAACATTAACCTCTCAGTGCAACTTGTTGAATATTCTAGGTGAAAAGTGCATAATTGAAAATGTTATCAAGTTTCTAAGAGTCACAAATATGTATTCTTAAATTTAATTTAAGACACAAATATGTATTCCCAACTTAAACTTAAAAATCCATGTTAATAATCAATACCGTACCACTGCTAATAACCCTTAGTGGTTGATGCAGTTGAAATTAAATAAAAAAAAAAAAAAAAAAATAACTCATGTGAAAATGCACAGGGTGTTGCAAGTTCTAAAACTCACGTACTATGACGTTAATAACCTGCCCAATTTGAATGGAAACCCCTGTATATTTTCATTCTCTCAGATATTTTAAGTTACTACCTTCAAATGGTATTGGGGTTCTCTATACTGGAATTGAGTAATTTTCGCATAGGTAATCAAAAGATAATTGTTTTCGATCCAATCTATAAATTATTTTTTTTGTTGTGGAGGCGGAATAGGCTCAGGACTATACACCTGATTGTTTGCATTACACTTTTTCTTGGTTCAAATATTTGATTTATTTCAAGGCACACTTTCTCAAACCAATACTGAAATAATTGTAACCAATCCGATAGTTTTTGTTGGTACTAAAATCCAGCCAGAAGGAGAATAAAAATTAACCAGCCTATAACCGAAATCCAACAAAATCTACTGTCAGTAAATTAGTGGAGCTGGTTCAGTGAAAGATTTATACAAATCAGGGCGCAAAAAATGTTGCATCAGCTGTGAACAAATCTTTAGATGTATGTGTTCTGTTAGAAGGCGACCCACACGTGGAAATAAATTCCATCCATACAAAATAAGATTGATTCAAGAATTGTCAGATGATGATTTCGATAGACTTGAGGAATTAACAGACATAATGCTGGAGAAATATTACATTCAAAAGTATCCAAATTTTTTAAGTGATTCACTTTTTTATTGACAGAAACGTAAATCGCCATATTTGTAGATACTGGACACGTTACATCTCGCTGGATGCTTGAATCCCACATGCAATATCCACAAAATCTAAATGTATGGACACACAATCACAGGAATTTCATTATTCGAAACTTTTGGACAATAGCAATATCCCAAATGACAATGTTTGGCTGCAACAGGATGGTGCGCATGAGGTAGCACGTGTGGTGAGGCACAACGAAATAATATGTTTCAGAGAAGATGTATAATCCTTCAGACCAGTGGTTTCCAAAGTTTTCTGGGCTATAACTCATCTAATATGAGTTTAAAAACTCGGGACCCACCTCTAGAAAATTCAAGCGTTACCAATATGAATAGAGAACTTCCAAACAACAAAGTTTTAATACAATTTTTTATCACTTGATTAACTACATCAAATAAAGTTATTTCGATGGAAAGCATGAGATTGTCTCCCATGTTTGGCCATTACAGTTTAATCATCAACTTCATCTCAAGTTACTTTTCATCGCTGTGTATTTGATAACTTCAATTCATTTCGGTATTTGGTTTCAATGTTCATCATAATAGAAAATCCGACATCACATGCAAAAGTATGAGGTATGAAGAGAGAGAGAGGATCACTTTCACAGCTTCATTAAACAGGCATGGATAGTTACCAGTAACGTAATCGAGAGCCAGAATTGCGTTAATTGCTCATTATTATTAAAAAAAGGAGATATCTGATAACAATGTTAATACTACCATAAAACTGGCCGTATTACAAGATTATTGCACACCAAAATCTATAAAAATCGTTCCCGAGATAATTAAGGCGTTCTATACTCAAAACTCACTCTGTATACTATTATTATCAATGTTTAAAAAAAATCACTTACCTCAGGGGGTCTTTGATATGTATATATCTGTCTAATGATATGGCGCAGAGATTGAGTATACTAGCTGTTGAGCACATGACATCGAAGGCCACCCAAGTGTCACAAAATTGAGCACCAAATATCCAATATCCTGAGAATTAAAAAAAATTCCCAGACTATTTAACAAAGTAGTGTTTTAAAGATTGAGGCAATAATTTAAAACCTCCTAGATGAATAACGCACAATGGGCCTTATCAGTAGATGCTTCAATCTCGGAACAAATATAATTATTTGAAAGCTTACTGATTATTTTTTTCACTTGTCAAAATCTGACATTTTGGCGGTTTTAACCAATAGCAATACATTATTCTAGCCAATCATTCGGTATTATACTGATAATTCTGCTTCCTCATCGATAAAACCTTGTTTACATCGAAACGTCAAAGTTTTACTTTGAACTTGTCATTATTGACAACTAAAAGTGCTTCGAAGTTTATTGAAAAATGAACACAAACCGATTGAGTGCCATCACCCAAGAGAATATTAAACATTCAGGTAATACAAAATTTTAAGTTTATGAAAAAAATAATCTTCCCAAATACAACTCGCTCTTCAAATTTTATCACATAATTTTTTATTTTCATCACTCAAACTTGTTTATTTGAGGCAAAAACATTCAAACAAACCGAATCTAGATATCGGTTTGTTTTCATATTCTTGCCAAATAAACAAGTTTTCGTGAAAAAGAAAAAATTATCGATAAAATTTGAAGCACTCATGGTATTACCTTTGATAATTTCACACCTTGTGCAGCTTTGTTTTAAATATAAATGTCACAGGGCAATTTAAACATTCGTTTGAATTTGGTGCAAGTCATGTGAAAGGGGCTGGAATAATGTTGATAGCATTTGTCAGAGTGGCTGGCCAATTGCTGCTTCGGCCGAGGCACAAGCATCCAATGAAGGAGAACTTCAGATGACACTTTTGTTTTTCTGGTTGTGTATTGAGTTGTTTGTTTTTATTATTGGGAGAAATTGAGCTAAGATTCCCAAAGGCTAGTGCAGAAAAACTGCCGAAAGTTGATTTTGGCTTAGTGGAGGAGTTTTACATGTGAAATTTAGATTATTCATAAGCAGAAGTCAGGAATATTGGATTAAAACGGTTAGTGATGAATGGAAACAGCAAATGCTCCTGATTTTGGTCCAGTTCCTTTCAACCTTTGCTTTGTCGAACCATGATTTTCGTCCGTTCTCATCTCATGGAAAGTGAACAGATATTTTGCTTGGGCAATTTATATTGTTATTTGTTCAAGTTGGTTCGAAGCACTTTCTCAACATTCTGGAAAAACGAAAGCATAACAAAAACAAATGATCCAAACAACAGCGATAACAAAGAGAATATTAATATCGATTTCAAGGTTAGATGAGATGTTAAAATTTGAAGCCCAAGGAAGCAAGCCTCACAAATTCTACGGAAATGATGGTCTGTTGTTTCCAAGATCGTAGGTTTTTTGACGCCTTGAAATAGGGAAGAGTGGTATTACGTTCAAAGCCCGCGTATGCTTTCCAGCTCAAAAAAAATACAGATACTTACTTTTTTTTCATAAAATACTTCAATTTACAGCAGTGAAAAAATTACTGAAAAGACCCATTCTGGTTGTTTAAAGAAGCATCCGATCGATCATTTTAGTCCTAAACAACAGCAGAAGTTATTTTCAGACAACCAATTTGTGTGGTTACTCTTCTAGTATGTTTATGATGAGAATGATTTTGGCTTTTTGTGAAAATGGGTGAATAGTGTAGAGTAGTTTTTGTTGTTTCATGAGTTACATACCTAAAATATCATTAACACCAGCAAATGTCATCACCAGACAGGCGACGAAGAGATCGGCAATGGCTAGACTGGCTAAAAAAAGGTTTCCTATTCGGCGTAGGCCCCTGTCCGTGTAGATGGCGATACATACTAAAATGTTACCAGCTACTGATAGAAATATTAGCAGGAACAGAAATACACCTGCAACAAAAAATATAATTAGACGATTTAAAAAAAGGAATTTTAAACATCCCTTTAGGAACTATGTTATTAATTTTGAAAGCGCTGAGCATTATTTTTCTTTTATAACGTAAATATAGAGAAGTGGAAGTTCGAATTATATATTGTTTAATCTCTGCTATGGTAAGCTTGCAGACTTGCGTAAATGTCGTTTCCACCCTGTTTAAATCAGTTTTGGAATGTTAAAAATTTTGGTGGAATACTCATTATCAGTTTTTGTAAATTATTTATTGGGTTCTGTATCTGTATCTGTAAAGTAGGGAGGGTGAGTGTAGGCTCACAGCACTCAGGCCACATGTGACCCATATTGTACATTCTCCCGAGGAGTTGTCCTCCTAGGTCATCGTCCATCCTGTCCTTCCCAGGAAGGTGGACAGGTTACTAGGAGACATCTCCTTTATATCGGCAGGTGTAGGCCAAGACTCACCGAACACACACTCTCTTATTGACGATAACTCCGGAAAATCGCATAAGACATGCCTGACAGTTTCATCTTTCTGTTCACACATCGCATAGAGACACACCACCATCCCCATAGTATGGAGGTGTTTTCTTAGTTGACAGTCGTCAGTTAGAAATCCTACTGTTAAACGTAGGTTTTTCCTAGTCATCGTCAAATATTTCTTTGGCGCCAGCGGCCCAGGGTCGCCAAGGGTGATCCTAGCAAGACTGCATCCTTTGTCTTCATCCCATCTCTTAAGGGACTGAGCATGGGTGTAACGTTTTGCTAGTTCCGCAATTGTCGAAGTCGTTAGGCCGTAGATGTCACTGGGTCCTAAAATGTTCAGTCCAGTCGCTTCCCTGGCTAAAGAATCGGCAATGCAATTACCTTTACTCCTGTCGTGCCCTCTAACACACCTCAGAATAATATTGTTATCTGCCGGGGCGTTAGCTAAATCTTGGTGGCACTCTAGTACTAACCCCGATAAAACACGTTGTCTGTTTAAGGCTGATAGGGTTTGTCTACTATCATTGCAGATTGTCATGTTTTTGCCAGAAATTCCTTCTCTGGTTAGTTAATTTTCGGCAATTGAGATACCAGCCAGTTCTGTTTGAACCACGCTGGTATTGTTTCCCATTCTCCACTTACTCCTTAGGCTTGCTTAGTGCTCTGGAGTAAACTCCACATCCTGAGCCTTCTTTCATTTTTGAGCCATGTGTATATATACGTATTTCATTTGCGGCATCTGACTCTGTGCTCTGTTTTATTTGTATTTCGTAGGGTTTATTATTTATTGGGGCTTAAACCATCTTAATAGAAAGAACGCATGCTTGAGAGGCTCGAATGATGTTTCGCAATAAGAATAACATCAAATTCAGTTTTATTTCCATGAAATAACGGAAGAAAAACTTAGTGATTTTTACACGTTGACTGACACTAATATAAATGAAGTGTTTGGTTAAAAAAAGCACTCTGGTTTTTTTGCCAAATTTGAACTGATATTGGGCCAAATATGAAGTGAGAATGGAGAAAAACATTCATGTGCATTTTTTCACACAAAAAAAAAGAACGTCGTGTTCTAGCAGCCCACACAAGAGCAATTTTTCTCCAAGGCTGAACACTGACGGCTTTATCCGTCGTATTGAAAATATAGCTGAAAAAAGTTTTATTAGTAGAAATGTTGACAAAATTAAAGTGAATAACTAGATGTATCACAATATTCATGAGAAAATTCATAAAAAATAACTCAAAAGAATTATCTTATTGCTTATGCTATTCCTCAAAACAAGGAGCTGGACACAGTGGTGGTTTATCTGTACAATTATTGCATTGCCAAGCTGTTTCTTTTCTTAAAGTCGTCATCATCTTCACTAGCTTGGTTCTGACGAGTTGTTAGAATCAGGGTTCATTTCTAGATAATTATCGTCATCACTAAGGTCGTCATACCACTTTAGAAGCCATTTTTCTGTCTTTTCATCAATGGCTTTTATCACTAATACAATAACACTAGGTACACGAGGAAAATCAATCTACAACTAAAATGTAATGAACGTAGCACACTATAATAATTGACCTGCACGCGTACTAAAACAAATGGCCATATAAAGCAATAGACGCGCGAGCATGGGGTGATAAAAAGGGGGCTAATCACAAGTAAATACCAGAATAGACATGCCTTTTTTGTTTTACTTGGACACTTTACACCATTCTACGTGTAAAATCGACGGACGACCCCGTTGGTGCCTTACAAATGCAGATAATACATGGACGGCATGTGCCGTCGAAAATATGAAGTGTCCCAGCTGAGGGCAAAGACAACGACGGGCATGTCCGTCACTGTCCGTCAACGTATTAAATTTATAGTTTCGGTGAGAGGGCACAGAAAAATTGATATTAAAATGTTTGTTGTTTGTACCAATTTAAAACCGTATTAATACAAGAAACGCATACTTGGATGCTTTCACTGATGTCTGTTGGACAAAGCCATTTTAAATTTCGATTCATTTCAACCGACCAATGGGATAGATTGCCTTTGATATTTTGTTGAGAGCACACAGGGAATGGATATTTGAACTTATGTTGTTTCTACTGATTTAAAACCATCAAATACGAGGAAAACCTACCGAAATTTGCATATTTGTAAATTATTAATTCGGTATTAAATTATCTCAATACAAAAAACGCATGTTTGAGTGGATCAAATGACATTTTCGCAATTGGGATAACATCAACTTTGGTTTTATTTCTATTAAATAACGAAAGAAAAACGTATGAATACAAGTAACGCATGCTTCATTGGTTTGACCGATGTCTGTTGGGAAAAACCTTTTCAAATTTCGATTTATTTCAACCGAACAATGGAACAAATTGCCTTTGAAATTTTGTTGAGGGCGCACAGGAAATGGATATTTGAACTTTTGTTGTTTCTACTAATTCAAAACCACCTAAATACGAAAAACGCTTACAGAAATGCTTTGAATACTGTCCGTTAGGGAATTATTGAATAATATAAAGTTTGGATTGATTTCAACCAAATAACAATATGACTTAACTGGAAAATTTGAAATTTTGGTGGGAGCGCATGGAACTTATTTGCAGTTTTTATGAACTATTCATTCGTTAATAAACTAATCTTAATACAAAAACGCATGGTAAAGTGGATAAAATTACGTTTTTCAATTGGAATAACATCAAATTTGGTTTTATTTCCATGGAATAACGAAATAAAAATCTTAAAGTTTTGAATTTAAAATATCGGTGAGCGTGCACAGAAATTTAATAGATCTTTTAGGTCTCAGTGAATGTCACCCCAAAAATCACACATACATCCTATACAATAATTGTTGTTAATATTCCTCTTATGATTTTATTTTATAATATAAAATTCATGATTGTTGTATTTTTCTCCAACCATAAAAAAATGTTGACATTTTTGTACTATTTTCAGGTGCAAAAGCAATCAATTCCCTAACCGTACAAAAATTTGCTCGTTGCTTAGCAACACTTTTAATCCTACGTTTAAAAACGCCACTTTTGATTCTAGGACTAAAAGTAATTGTATTTGAGCTCTCTAATTGAAATTTGGAGGAAAAAACATTGTCTCTTACAAACTTAGTAAAACAAACTAATTGGGCAACTATAGGTATATAGGTATTTATAGTAATATTGAATGTACAATTGGAACAATTATTGCCAAAACTCGAAGCACCACTGAAATTATCACTTACAATTTTCGAACAATTCAAAAGATTTTCATTAATGTTAGAACAACTCAAAATATTCTCCGTATAGTCAAACGCACTCTTATCGTACGGGTTCAAAGGTTACTAACCATATGTATCAAATCAAAAAACACAGAGGTTACCAAAATGTGAGATAACAAATACACCCGGAGAGAAGAAGAATATTATTTTAACTAACATGAAGATAGCTACAGAGACGTACCAAGATAGACATAGACATCATATATTGTCACTTTGAATTGTCAAACTGACATTTAAATGAAAACTTCGCTAGTGAAAGACTTTTTAGAATCGCTGAAAATTAAATACATATCCTTCTTTTTCCCGTCAAAATTGCATAAGTCTGTCTTATTTATCTTACGGACTTTATTTGGAAGTTATGATTAAACGCATTAAAAGAAAACGAAAACGGTATGTCTTTGTTGAATCGTATGACCCGCACGATAAGAGTGCCTTTGACTATACTTGTTGATGAAACATTCGAGGAAATATCTGAACAGGTACTGGTACCTTCTTTGTCAGGTTGCAATATTCTTCTGGCAGTGTTCTCTTTGTTGATACGCGATTCTTCAATATATCCCTCTGCTACCGTACTCGATTTCCAACCTCCATGTCTGTCAAGACAAGTGATGTCACTGCCACCATCAATAAGAAGTGTAGCAGATGTTCTTTTTGGCGAATGTCCAGAATGCACCTTCCAATTTTCTAACTTCGAAAATTTTGCAATTTCTTGCGGCACGGCACTTTCCATTAACATACTTCAAAAATAAATGACGTTCCTGTATATTTGATGGCCGTAGTGCAACATATTTTCCAAATAAACGCAAATAATTATCGCCTATAATGGCAAACAAACGAGGTTTCTTGTTTTCACGATCAGGACCGAGTCCATATCTTCAATGTCATCAATTTTCAAATGAACTAGTTCGTTACAACACCTACAACACGTTACAACACCTCCAATTCCTAATACTAGAACAACCTTTATCATCAAATATACATTATCAGGTGCCATATCCAGGAACCGATCCACTTCCTCCTTTGTAAAAACCCTAGACTTTTTAGGTATATATCCATTACTTTGTCTTTTTAACAATGCTCGTAATTTTGAATATCTATTAATATCCACACCATTTTTGATATCCAGTGTGGATCGCAACATTGAATACTGTGACCAAAGAGTGGATGGCTTGACGGTCTTCGTTAAATTTGAGAAATACACCATAAGAACACTCTCGCATAGTTTTGCACATATTTTTCTTTATACCAATCCATGAATCGCTGATATGCAGGTTCATAAACTTGGCGAGATTTGGGTGGCAAAAGATTTAGATATACTTCTTCGGCAGTCTTTCGGCGACTTTCCAATATATCCGCAGGTATATTTTCATCGTGTTTGGGATTCATTTTGAAAGCAGCGTGAAAACTACTACAAAAATTATATGATTAGTACGTCTACTGACGTCTACTTGACAATCAATATTTATCAACAATATCAGATATCCATGACTACCGACTTGCTATCGCTGTTATTCTAATTTATATTAACAATTGATTTATATTTACAATTTATATTCAAATACAGTCCTTATTTAATAATTTATATGTCACACTAAGCACACACTACCTATAATTTATATGAGAGTCACTTTATCGAGGCGCGAATGCTTTCTTTCAGTATCAACACTAACTGACTAACTAACTCGCTGCGATGCTCGTCGCCTATTTATACTCGCACGTATGTATTTCTAGAAGCCTCTCGAACTCGAAGTTTTGGTGGATGCGCCGGGTTTTTCTAGATGTTACGTATTCCAGATCATTCTAGAAAATAAGGCGGAGGAGCCATAGTCGTATCATATGGGAATTTCACTGGGGGCACTAATTGAGCACATTAATGCAGCAGCTCGCGTAACATTGCCCCTTCCTTAAGAGACAGTTCCTCCTGGAACTAACTAGGAAACTGAAACGAGATGACTATATCGGCAACTGGTTCCCTTGTTACATTTTCCAGTTGCATGGAAGTAACATGCGACCGTCTTCTCTGTTGGCTGTGTCTCCCGTGCTTGGCCGCAGACTAGTACCTGCACTTCGGTGTCTCGGAAGATTACTTCTACCATGTTACGTATTATTCGCCAATCTAAATGCCTACATTCAATCTTGGGCATGGCTAGCCTATGCACGTCCAATTCAAGCACATGCTCCCTCAAGCCTCGTAATGCTTCCCAGACATCCTCGTACGCTGGTCTTTCGTCGAAGGTGTTTCTCGTCACTAGGTGGAAATTGTAGCGGGAGCCATCTTGCAGCTTCAGAGCTTTACCTGGTACTGGTAACTGGTTTTGCAAACGTCGGCAACAGTTGCGGCTTCTTGGTTTGGAATGGCATACGCTTCTACCCATTCTGTGAAATAATCCATCACCACCAAAATGTACCTGCTGCCATTTGCTGTCGGTGGAAACGGTCCGGCAATGTCCAGGGCAATGCGTTCAAAAGGGCTTCCGACATTGTACTGCTTCATAGGAGCCTTTCTTCTTCCTTGTGGTCCATTGGTCGTAGCACAGGTAGTGCACTTCTTACACCAGTCCTTCACATCTTCGGAACTGTGCATCCAATAAAACCGTTCTCGCACTTTCTGGAGGGTCTTCTTCACACCTAGATGTCCTCCTGACGGGCTGTCGTGTAATTTCCGCAGTACTGCTGCTACCCTTGTTCTTGGAATCACCAACTGTCTTCTACTTTCGGAACCTTCATCGTTCTCGATTACTCGCTGTAGCAAACCGTTTTCCAGAACCAGCGAGTCCCACTGGGCCCAATACGATTTCATCGTTGGCGAGTACCTTGAAATCTCCTGCCAAGTAGGTCGACAGTTTTCCTTTTTCCAATGTCGGATTTTCTTCAAATCGGGATCGTTCTCTTGTTCCTCTTCCAGCTTTTTCGGTGTCCATTCGTCGCTGGTCACCGTGGTTCTTCGAATGGCAGCTTCCTTAGCTTCTGTTTTGGTGCAGTGAGAGCACTCTGCGGGGCATGGTCTTCTGTTTGTAGCAGTTCTCGGTCGCTTGCACGAACTGCGTACATGTCCCATTTCTCCAAGATTCCAGCATCTCACAGCTTTCGATTTTCCATTTGAGATGCTTTTCATCATGTTGACAAGCTGGTCAAGCTTGTTCTCCACTTCTTCGTCTGCTACAGCCCTCACCTTGCCGTATACTCCGGAAGCTTGTGTAGCTGCTTCGTACTCCAAGGCTGCAGAGAGTACGTCAACCAGTGTCTTATGCCGAGCCAAGCGTAGAGTTCTCTGCATTTCATGGTCACGAACTCCGTCGATGAATGTCTGTACCCCTAAACATTCCATGACATTCTCCGGTGCCAATGGATAGGCAAACCGCACCAACCTCGCAATGTCTGCTTCGAATTCCTGCAGAGTTTCGTCGCGTTTTTGTTTGCGGTTTTTCAGCTGCGACTGGTACAGATGCTCCAAGTGTTCCAGGCCATATCTCATGTTCAATCGCTTTTTGAGTTGTTCAAAATCTTCGGTCTCTTCCACTGGAATGGTCTGGAGGATATCCATGGCGTCTCCTCTAAGGGCAAGAGTTAAATTCAACGCTTTTTCTTTCTCACTCCAGTTGTTTGCCTTTGATGCCGCCTCGAATTGCTTAAGATAGTTCGGCCATGACGTTTTACCATCGAATGTTGGCAGTTTCACTCGGCTGTTAATATCGTTTTCCCTTTTCGGTTTCAACTCTACTTTCTCTGCCAGTTCGTCGTTGTTCGGGGCTTGCCTAGTTGTAATATCCGGGTGATGACTAGTCTTCCTTTCGATTTCTTTGATTTTTTGTTCCATTTCTTGCCCCATTCTTTTAATCTTTTCTTCCACGGCAGAAATTTCATTTTTTTATCCGTCGAAATTTTATTTTCCATATCAGATTTTAGGGACGAAATTTTATTTTCGACTTCAGCGGCAATGTCCTTTTTCATTGACAAAATATCGGCCGAAATATCGTTCTTCATATCAGACATTCTGTTTTCCATCGATGACATTTTTCTTTCTATCGTCGAGGTTATAGAGGCGGACGCTTCGTCGGTGAATTCAAACGTTTCCGGGTCCAATCCATTGCTAATCATAGCATTTTTCAGTCGTTCCACTAACGCTGACTTTGCCCCACTTGTGTCCAATTCGTAATCCTCCAACTCTCTTCGAAGCTCTGAAACTTTTAATTCACAAAGTTTCTTCGCCATCTTCCTGTATATTTATTTTTTAATCCCACTTCTGACACCAATGTAACGTTTATTCTAATTTATATTTACAATTTATATTCAAATACAGTCCTTATTTAATAATTTATATGTCACACTAAGCACACACTAACTATAATTTATATGAGAGTCACTTTATAAACACTTTATCGAGGCGCGAATGCTTTCTTTCAGTATCAACACTAACTGACTAACTAACTCGCTGCGATGCTCGTCGCCTATTTATACTCGCACGTATGTATTTCTAGAAGCCTCTCGAACTCGAAGTTTTGGTGGATGCGCCGGGTTTTTCTAGATGTTACGTATTCCAGATCATTCTAGAAAATAAGGCGGAGGAGCCATAGTCGTATCATATGGGAATTTCACTGGGGGCACTAATTGAGCACATTAATGCAGCAGCTCGCGTAACATAATTATTGAGTGTTTAAATTCATTACCAAATTATCAACGATTTTTGAATAAAACTGGATTTATTTCAATTTTTACTTGGCTGGAGAAAAAATAGTATATATCATAAGGACTAAAAGTGCCTATTTTTACTCGCAATTTTGCATTCGCTCGGCTGCGCTGCGCGCCGCCTCGCAACTGCATATATTGCTCGTAAAAAAATATGCACTTTTAATCCTTACAATATAATATACTATTACCTTACACATCACATTATTTCATCTCATTCAGGCAAACAAACATCAAAATACGACAACTAATGATTGAATTTGCAGATATTGACAACTCCAACAATTTATTTTTAAACTGACTCTCAATGATGTTCATTTTAAGCGATTCGTTTTTGTTTTTTTGAATGATGTGATTGAAATCACTTATATGCTATTATAAGTGGGATATCAATCAAATTAACAATTCTGATTCAATTTGTCAATTGGGGCGCCAGCTAGAGTAGAAACGTAAAATTCATTTTCTCGCCTAGGCGGCAAAATGGTACTTTAAAGCTGGTTAAATTGAATTTTCTCATAGTGTAGGATAAAAAATTCGCAATAATATTGTTATAAATTCCGAAAGCGTATTGCTTAGTAACAACCCGACTTTGAAGTCGGAGGACTGTTACGTCAAAGCAAAACATCCTAGAGGAAAATTATGGCAAAATTATTGTGAATTCTTGCTTGATTTTAGCTGATAATGAATTTCCTGACATCAGCGCCTACTAACATGATTATTTTTTTGCTAATAAATGCAATGAAATTTATGGAGGGGTGTTTAAAAATGCGAATATCTCGAAAACCAGTAACTTTTGGGACTTATGATTGGTATAACTTTTTGTCTCAAAAATGATGCAGTTTTATTATTTTTCAATAAATAGAGGGATGCCGTTAACGATAAATGAGTTAATCGCACAGTTATACCAATTACATAGCTTTTTTAGCGCCCACCAGTGAATACATCGAGATGGATATATAACATTATGATTTCCCAGGCCCTAAAACCCCTATTTTCAAATTTTTACGGTTGAATATCAAAAATCTTTCATTTTGCCGAGGAAAAATATTTTTGAAATTCCAACTTTGCCACCCTGTATCTTTTTTATCATCAATATTTTATTGAAGGAAGTAGCGTCGGATTGTTATATTTTCAGGCCAAGAAAATCCATTTTACTTTGGTCCATTACTTACGGACCACCCTGTACAAGAAACGCGTTTTTGATTGGTGTGACTATGGTCTCTTTGAAAATACCATTCCAAATTTCGATTCATTTCAATCGAAAAATGAGATAAATTGCATTTGAAATGTTGGTGAGAGCGCACTGGAAATATATATTTCAATTTTTGTTGTTTCTACTAATTTATATTCTAGTGTGGGCAAAGGGATACACATTCTATAATTGTAGTTTTTTCACCTTAAAACTGTCTAAATACAAAAGAATTCACACTAGAATTGGTTCAAATGATGATTTATACAGTTTTTTGGAATTTCCCTTGAAATAAATGAAAATATTATGGATAAACTTGTCTGTAATATTCAAAATTATACTTGTGTACGTAATTCGGAAGGAAAAGTGCTGATCCACCAAAACAATGTCCCGTCTCACAAACGATGG
>CAJUYH010000256.1:23699-76750 GCA_910591685.1 Galerucella tenella | reverse complement strand
TAACCGAAATAATGAATTTATTCCATTTGGCTTTTACACACTGTATACTTCTTAATATTACAATTATTTCCCCACTTTCAAATTTGTTACGGCGCATCGTCACCCCATTTCACGAGATACCGGTTGGAGTGGACCAGTTAGCGTACCAGCCTCCTCATCAATCTAAGGCATTGATCAAAGAAATTGTGGCGTGTGTGAAATTTTCCTCAGTAGTCAACCGCTAATATCATTATAAATGTACTATTCAGTTTCTGTGGATATTGGGTTTGGGATTCACGCATCCAACAAGAATTGTTTTCATTAAAAGTGGCTATATCCCAAAACATAACATTATTAAAATGGCATTGGAGTTTCTGGACGCTCCGTATAATAGATAAAGAAACAATTCATGGCAAAGCTGTTGAAAATGATGCTACAAAAGAACTAATTAAAATAATTGGCTCTGTTTCACATGAGATCTCACAACTCCTTTCAACATATTATGTTTCTGACGAGAACCTTGTAGTGGATGTTGATATATTTTAAAATTCATTTTGTGAGCAACTTTCAAACCAATTTGTTTTTAAAATTAATGAGGTTCCGGACAGCTTTCTCCAACCTCTTTCCTCAAAATAAAAATAAATACTATACAATAACATCTGGTTAAGCTCACTGTCATTAATCAAACATAGTTCATTGAAATAAATTACAATTTCAATAGTTATTATTAACGACAATAACACTGTACAGTCTTAGATAAAAATAAAACGTCTGATATCAATTAAAACCAATTAGAATGTGACACGGAAAATGAAGTAGTTTACGATGTGGTCTATTTTGGTTAATTATTCGAAATTCAACATAAATATGTCGCTTTGGATACCGCCTATATAGTATCTACTGGAACAACTCCCAACCTACAGGAAATGTATCAAGTGAATATAGAAATGTGGGGGTATAAATTTAAATGCGGTTTCTACTAAAAATATCTTGACAACACTTTATTATGTGCGCTAATTGACGCAGCTGATAAAAAGAGAAGAGCGATAGGATCTATAAACATCGGGATGGAGTTTTTTCGTTATTATTTGTAGATTGTTGTTTCTAAATATTGTTATTTATGAGGTATAATGGAGCGGAAAAGAATATTAAAATGGGAGTGAGATTTTTTTCTCGTGAGTTATTATGGAATGTTTGTTTTTAAAATAGGCAATGAGAATCATCTAAAATTAGACTAGAAAAAAGTAATAATTACACTTAAGTATAATTGATATCGAGCAACCCACGCTATTACCATAATTAAATTAATTTTCTCATTGATCGTTTTCTTCTTAAATTAAAAATTATTTTATATTCTTTATTTCGATTAACTATAAAGTGTGTTTTTTCTTAGTTTTCTCCAAACTTGGTGCTAGATGTTCTTTTTAAATGGAATCCCCTTAGCGAGTGTGCAAAATTTCTAATTAATATATAAGCGTTTAAAATGGGTACAAATCTAGCTTAAAAGTTGCGTTCTAAATGGAACACCCAATATTTCGTTACTATACTGTATAGGGCCCAGCCCAGTGTATCCGCCGCTCGGGTGCAAGGACAAAATATGCCGCCCTATTAGCGTACCTAATCGGGAAAAATAAATCAAATAGACACTGATCTCGTTCCGTAATTCGTAATATCGCAATTTTTACTCTTTGGTTTTCAACTAATCAATTTGAAAGGCACTTTGCGCTTTGCGACTAAATATTTTTTGCATATTTTTTGGGGTTCTGCTATTTTTTTAGAGATATTTTGCCTCTTGCCTCCTTGTGTTATGATGCCCGGGTGCCATGCACCCCTTGCACCCCCGGCACGGCTCGGCCCTGATACTGTATTCTCATCGGTCCTTGACAGGTGAACCAAAAAAAATTTCGAATTAATCTGGGGCTCTATTCTCGACCTCATGTGAAAAGATTCACATGTGAAATTATTCCACTACTTATTTTCACATGCTTGTTTGAAACGGTATTCTCGGTGATAGTGGAATGTATTTTCCAATGGATATGGTCTTGATACGTATGTCTAATATTAAATAAATATTGACCAATCATGTTTTATCATTTTGGAGTTATTGTGTTGAGATCCCTGGGCTAAATTGACATCGACATCAATACTAAAGAATTATGGCGGATCAAGTTTTAGTTTCAAAAAATAGAAGGAAAACTGGACATGTCTCTGATACACAAAAAAAACATGCTCATTACTTTTATTGAAAATGACCCACAATTGCGAACTGGGAAATTTACAAATAGTTTCACATATAAAGAGTCACAAGAACGATGGAAGTTTATAGCTGAGCAATTAAACAGTTCTCCCGGAACCAAGAAAGACTGGTGTTCATTTCCAATGGTATTGCCGATTTCCTTGACGGTGGCTCTAAAATGGCTTCAAGATCTGCTAGCAGTTCAAGCACTACCTCTTTTGACAATCTAAATAACTTTATAAACTGATTATCACTTAGGTTTATGAAAGGATCTCCTGCTATGTCTTTCCACCTTGACCAAAAGTCTCTAGGTGGATTATTTTCCAACGTCTCCACCTCTTCCAAAACTTCCAAATGATAAAGTAGAATAGCTTCCTCCATTAGAAGTTTTAAAACAAAACAAAACGCCAAAGATTGAAAAACACAAGATGTGCTACTGCTGAGAAAGTCACTTTGGTTTGGATCTTTGTATGAATGTATGAATATTCTTTGGTTATGTTTATTGTGTGTAAAATAATAATAACATAATGACATAATTATATTCACATTGGCATTTACCATGTGAAAATATTCGTAGACTTTTTGTGTGAAAATATTCACGTGGTTCTGTTGAGAATACCGAATTTAATATTTCCATGTGAAAATTATTTTCACCCATGTGAATAAAAGTCGAGAATCGAGCCCCTGAGCGTTGAAAATGGGTAGAATCGAGTTCAAAGGTTGCGTTATAAATGGAAGACCCTATATTTAATTTACATATTTTGTATTTTTTATCATTTTATTGATCGATCCTTTGACAAGTGTACAAAGTTTCAATTAAATCTGTTTAAAGTGGCTCAAAATCGAGTCCAAAGAAGTTGGTAATAAAATCGTATTAATCAGGATTACAGCGGATGATTTATAATAATTAATAGTCTATTTTGTGTCACAAGGGCAGAAAATGAGCTTTAGCAGCCCAAGACTTTTAGATGCACAAGCAAGCGTAGCGGAGTGAGCTGGAAGATTTCCTGTATGGATGACACAAAGCTGTTTCGCTTACCAAATTAACCAAAAAATGGGAAAATACTACAAAAAAACTTTGACATACACAGACGTTTAGTTTAAAAAAATCTGTGGCACGTCTAAAGAGCCCTTCAAGGTAATATTATGCGAGATGTACATTCCACGCGTTTGCCTCCTGCCAAGGTAGGTGACTTTTTCTGAAAAAGAGATGGTAATTTCATTCATGTTCGAAGGATGTATTTTTGATTTTCTCCTGTTAAAATTCAAGTAGACTGCAGCAGATAAGTGTTGGAGCCTACTGACAAAAAATTGTTTAGACCAACGTAAATATTCTCAGCAACAAAAAATACCAAAAAGGTGCTCGTGCCCCATTAAAAAAACGAGTGAGCGAATAGCTTCCGGTAAGATCGGAAGTAGTTGAAGCATGATAATAGGAACACTAAATACGAGGGTTGTCGCCTGTCAACAAATACCAAGTGTCAACGATATTTGTAATAATTTTTTAGTTTACCTATAACGCCAATTTTCAACCCGTTTTGTTTACAGTTGCATCTGAACTGAATTTTGAAAATTGACGAATCAGTAGAAAATAGTCATTTAGGACGAGCTGGACAACACCTTGAGTGTAACAAACACTTTCACTACTTCAATAACCAAAAAATGTCAGATATAGGCTGCTCTAAATGGACTAAACATTTTCACTTGATAATTCAATGTAGAAAAAGACAGACGAGTGCAAAAAGAACTAGTTTTTCTACTAAATGGAGCTCAATAATAGTATATTATACACCGAGGTGGTGAAGCCTATTATTATTGACCGAGCACCAAACTTATTTCGCGAGTGGCTTTGCCCCGAGCGGAATAAGGTGCGAGTCTTTTAAATGTCCACCATCATGGTGTATATTAGTATGTTATACACCAAGATGGTGAAGACTATTATTATTGACCGACCACCAAAATTATTTCGCGTGTGGCTTTGCCCCGAGCGGAATAAAGTGCGAGGCTTATGGTTAAATGTCCTCACCACCATGGTATATATAAAATTTTTTACACTACTAGCCAAATTTGAGACAAAAATTGAAAATAATTCACAAACTCACCACGAGAAGCGTTTACCCCGTCGTCTGACTGACAAGTACACTCTCAGTTCTCGATATATTATGAACGTACTCGTTATGTCATCAGTCATTTTTGGTTGAGCGCGGGATTTAAACTAATGGCATTTTTATTCAAATAATTTTATGTTGATAGGTAATTTCAAGCAAAAAATATGTTAAAGACAATCTCCTGGGTATACAAAATTATGTTGCACAAGTTTTTGTCGAACTATTATCCCTGAATTCCCAAAATATTTGAATGTTTCCATTATTGACCTAGGTTGATAATAGAAAAAATTATCAACCACCAATAGAAATTCAACTTTTCAGTTGGCTAGAAGAAGCAATAATTGTCAACTTCACAGCTAGTAGTGGAGAAAGTTTTATTTTTCTCATGAATGTAGAAAAATGGAATTTCAAGCTATGAGAATTCTAGCATTTTCAACAAGAATTTCTGTTTTCGGTAATGTATCAACAAATCAGTTATACATTTCTTGTCGGTATAGATAATTCAAGCGGGGACAGATAATATTCGTCGCTAATATTAACGACGATCCAAGAACACGATCATCAACAACGGCAGTCAAATTTATACAGTATTGTCCGACGAAAGTTACAATTTCTCGCGTTTCTAAAAAGACGGTGACGACATTTGTGTCAGTCATGTCATGATGTAGCACCAATTCTTCTGCAGGATTAAATAACCGTTATTGCTTTTTGGTACATATTGATTCGTTTGCTGGAAGTTATTGCTGAGAAGTTTCCAAAGCAAAAAAACATTGAATTTTTGGACCATCTTCCATACAGTCTTCAAAAACTCTATTTTTAATTTAGTGGAATAACTACTTCCACTTTAACAATTTCCATTTCTCAGGCACCTTCAGTTCTCATGATCTTTCTAAAACGTCATATCTTTCCCCTTGTAGATATACCATGTCCTTTTTGTCCACATTAAGTTGTTCCTCAACCACTATAATATTATTTATGTAATTAATAGTAACAACCAAGCAATGAATAAATTTATTATTTATTTATAATATTTCATCATGAAATGATGCGACACTGTATTCACTTGGGAATAAACTAGTACGTAATGTTATATACATGCAAATGCAATCCAAGTTACTGATCGTATACCAAAAATAGTTCACAGCCGACACTTCTCAATCGGGATCATATATTATTAATACGGCCCTCACCTCCATCAGAGATGAGATGAATAGATGGAATACCTCAATCTTCTCTTCTTGTTCCTTCCGGTTTGCGTAAACACCAGTGTCGTCGTTCAATGAAAAAAAAAACGTTTAATTAACAATAAAACTATGAGCGAATGTGGTCGTTAATTTTGTTATGCAAATAGGTAATTACATAATTTTAATTGATGACTTAAATCGCCGGATGTGCACTCGTGAACAGTAATCGAATGAATTTTTTTTATGAAATAATTGCATTGCGTAGGTCTACATTTATATTCAGATTAATAGATTTTAATAGATTTTTGCCACTACTACCTGTGAAGTTGACAATTATTGCTTCTGCTAGCCCACTGAGAAGTTGATTTTCTCTATTAGAGGTTAATAATTTTTTCTATTATTAACCTAGGTAAATAATGGACAAATTCAAATATTTTGAGAATTCAGGGATAATAGTTCAACAAAAACTAGTGCAACATAATTTTGTATACCCAGGAGATTGTCTTTAACATATTTGCTGCTTGAAATTACCTATCAAGATGAAATCATTTGAATAAGAATGCCATTAGTTTATTATTCGCGCTCAACCAAAAATGACTGATGACATAACGAGTACGTTCATAATATATCGAAAATTGACTGTGTACTTGTCAGTCAGAGGACGGGGTAAACGCTTCTCGTGGTGCGTGTGTGAATTATTTGAAATGTTTGCCTTAAAAGTGGCTAGTAGTGGGCAAAATTTTATATACACCATGGTGGTGAAGACATTTATAAGCCTCGCAACTTATTCCGCTCGGTGCAAAGCCCCTTGCGAAGTAATTTTGGTGCTTGGTCAATAATATAATATTGTAGGGGTCTAAATCCATTTCCAAATCCTAAACGACTTACTCAGGTGTCATAAAATGTTCATCAATAAGTCTATTCTTGATTTTCAACAACCAGAAAAAGTCTTTTGGGATCACATCGAGAAAGTATAGTGGAGAACTTACTAATTCGACATTTTTCAAGATCAACTAAGTAATTGAGTCGATGTGTTATATTTCGTGATTTATACCTCGAGGAAACAAATAGTTATGTACTATTTGAAATTGTGTATTTTATATTTAATGCTTCAATGGAACTGCTGTCACAGTGGTGAAGTTATTAAAATTGGTGTACAACTATATAAAAAAGATCATTGAACACGAATTATTAGTGCTATTTTAAAACATATAAGGACTTCTGTATCTGTAAAGTAGGAAAGGTGAGTGTGGGCTCACAGCACTTAGACCACATGACCTATTGTACATCCTTTCGAAGAGTTGTCCTCCTAGGTCATTGTCCATCCTGCCTTCCCCGGAAGGTGGACAGGTCACTAGAAGACGTCTATTTCATATCTGCAGGTGTAGGCCAAGACTCATCGAACACACACTCTCTATTTTCCGGACACTCGCATGAGACATGCAGTTTCATCTTCCTGTTCACACATCCTGCATAGAGGTGTGTCCACTAGCCCCATAGTATGGAGGTGTTTCCTTAGTTGACAGTGGCCAGTCTGACATCCTACTGTTGAACGTAAGTTTTTCCTGGACAACTCCAAATATTCCTTCGACGCCAGCTTCCCAGATTTTCCAGGGTGATATAAGGACTTATTATTCTTATTGTTAAGCGAAGTTATTAGTTTGAGAATTTTCTCGGTGAGAGTCAAGGTCACCTCCATGTAATGAACAAGGTAGGCATGGAACTCTCAATCAGTTGAAACTGAGTAAGAGAAATTGGAAGACAGCTACCGACCTGGCTACAGTACATTGCACCCTGATGAAACATGTACAAGATAGAAAAAGTTAGTGAGCCTATATGCAGGAAATGTAAGCACAGACGAAAGCATTTTGGATTGAAATAATATAACCATTACAACCACTCAAAATTACCCAGTTGAAGTTGTGGCCTAAATAGAAGACACGAAGCTTCTTGAATTAGAAGATAACATGGGAAATAGTACAAAGATTCAGTTTAGGTGCTTGGGATGTAGAGCAAAACCCAAACGAATGAATGAATAAGTCCTGTATCTTGAAGTTAAAATAGATATTCTTATTTATCCTATTAGTAGCAAATGCTAGATTTACCTGTTTAGTTTTGCATATTTGGTCCAGGTCTTGCAATATTAATCTTGATTGTTATCTTATTCCACTTCATTTGGTTTGGGTCTTGCTAATGTATGTACAATGTTGTTCTTTATCTTGGAAGATAACAGGACCAACACTGATTGTGCTCATCACTAGAATAATATCAGTCCTTAAAAAAGCAAAGTCTTTGCATAAAGTAAATCGCAAGGTTTACATGGTGTATGGAATAATATTTTTTTTTGTTTTCGAACTACTCGATTTATTTCTTTTATGGGTCTTCCCTTCAAACTAAAAAACAACCTTCCCCATAACTTTTACCTGCTCCTCAAATCCTACTTAACAGATAGAAATTTCTCCTTTAATCACGAATACACTCAATCCACCATCAACCCAATTAAATCCGGCGTTCCCCAAGGTAGCGTTCTCGGACCACTGCTCTTCCTTATTTATACGTCTGATATACCCGAAACCGTAAACACTACTATAGCATCTTTTGCTGATGACGTAGCAGTAGATGGAGCTTCAGAAAACCTCCAGCGACACCTTAACCTCCTCAACGACTGGTACAGTAGATGGAGAACAAAAGTCAACCAAACCAAATCGGTACAAGTTACATTTACAACTCGACATGGCAAATGCCCACCCCTAACAATGAATAATATACCTATTCCTGTCAAAACCGAAGCAAAGTACCTTGGGCTTCACTTAGATCGACAACTTACATGGAAGACACACATCGAATCCAAACGTCGACAGTTGGACATCAAGTTTCGACACATGTACTGGCTGCTCGGCCGTAAATCAAAACTATCGTTAAGCAACAAGATTCTTCTTTATAACGCAATCTTAAAACCAATTTGGTCATATGGAGTACAGCTTTGGGGATGTGCTAAGCCAACCGGAATTAAAACAATACAACGATTCCAGTCTAAGGCACTCAGATCAATCGTAGATGCACCATGGTATATCAGCAATAGAACTCTCCACTCTGACCTAAACATTCCGTTTGTTACGGAAGAAATTCAAAAAATAGCCGCCAGCTACAGGGACCGAATCACCAACCATGACAACCGCTTAATTCAAGAACTATACAATAATGGACCTGATGCGAGAAGACTACAAAAAATATGGCCAGAAGATTTAAGTAATCCAACACAAAAATAATCAATAAGGAGAAACACTTATGAGTGTTTCCCTTCTAAGCCTACTCAACCAACACATTTACTTAATGCTCTGTAAGAAGCAGATGCTGAATATACCAGTTATACATAATAATAAAAAAATGGGTCTATCGCGTAGTCGTAAACATCTGATGGATTTGGCGGGAAATGAAAAACTTGTTTTTGGATTGCCACTAAAATAGAAGGAAGGTTCAGTGCTTGTGTTTGACGGCTGGTCAATATAGGACATTCCATTACAGCTTATGTTGCGCTTATTCGTCTTTGTTTTTGTATCCCTGTTTCAATTGAAATTGTCTCTGCCACTGTCAAACACCTCGAATACCTTGTCGGTAGTTTCTTGTGAGAAAGGAACATTATTCTATTGGGGATCCCTCAGATCTTCCACATTTCCATCAAATATCAAAGGAGGCAGGAAACGGCAGTGTTACACATTCTTTCGTTGCGACTGCCGTTGTTTTGAAGAGAAATTAATTTTCTATATTGATACGCCACCGCATCTTGTATGAAGAAGGAATTTAGATAGATAAAAAGCAATTTCACCTGGGAAGCAACAACCGATATCGAAGTTTCGGTTATGAACGCGTAGCAAAAAAAAGTTCCAATATTATGTTAAAGTTTGCAGGGAGATTTTTGAACTGTTGTATAGAATTGAGTAATAAATATCTCGATCATATGTTGTGTCTTGGAGCCATATTACACAACTAAAAATTATGCCGAAAGTTACACTCTTTACCACGAAAATTTTGCCAGGAATTTCTCCAAAAATTTAATAATATTTTATTGAAATCTGTATTACACGGGCAATAAATAATCTTACAAGCATGAAGTGTTATTTTGTTAGTGCTGATGTATGCCAGCTGCAGATTAACCTTTAAAACTGCTTGAAAACGTAGCCAAGCACAAGCAACAAGCGACAAGATCACTGACGTCATAAAAAATCAGCGCGTTTTGGCGCGCTATTTAAATATAAAATTTTTAAAGTTGGTTTTGGCAACTTTCCCGCTTAGTAAAATATTTGAAAAAAATTTGGAGTACTTAACTGAGGCCAGACAATCTTCTAATGGTGTTTAAAAAAAATTGTCAAATACCCTATTGCTGAAGCTAAAGCACGTGTTCAAATTCCATTTGCGTCCCAACAAAACAACCTGACAACACTGACAACACTGTTTTCGCTTGTCTACGTTGGCCTAAAGTAGACGCTGGTAGTTTTTTTATTGACATATTTTTTTTCTCAATCCCCACTAAAAAATAAAAGACCGCACTGCCCTATCAACCGTATTTTTAATTTCTTTCTTTGTAATGTGCTTAGCTTTGGTAACTTTATTTTGAAATTTTACAAGGAATCAGCGAGATACTGAGTTTGATTTTTTTTAAGCCATTTCACCCCCAACTGATTGATTGATTGATTCGACTCCACCGATCAGAGGCTCGTCATCTCAGCCTTAAGGCTTTTTGTGCTCTTAGTTGTGCCATTGATATGAAGAGACTAGTAGCCCTTATCAGGCTTAACATTCTTTCCCCTAGGCTCTTCTTGGAGTATCCTCCCTTGGATGCTTCAGTCCTAGGAGTCTATATCTCCAATGAGATAATGCTTTACAGTCAAAGATAATGTAAGGGGCTGTTTCATCCTCTCCAATGCACAACCGACAAATAGGTTCCTCCTCATATAAGCAGTTTCAGATCCCAGCCTGCCTTATTATTTCCTGAAATACCCTTGTGTACTCTATTATGGTTAGCCAGGGTTTCTGTTGACAGTCTCAAACCAGTCTAGATCTGTTTTGAGGACATGTTAAAGATTTTAGTGCAGCCTGACTATCAGAGAGGCTTTTGGCCTCTGTACCCCTTTGGATATTCAATTGAAAACACAAGTCGATAGCGTAAAGTTTTGCCTGGAAAACAGATGCAACATTCCCCAACGATGGAAGGACGTTACACCTGGGTCTAACACCATGGGCTCCAGCTCCTGTACCAATGTCATTCCTAGATCCGTCTGTGTACCACACCAACGTTCCTTCCTGACTGCATGCTTCCAAACCATCGAATAGCTGAATGCGGTATGATTGGTTGTCGTTAATTGTAGCCAACATGTTGTCACTTCTTATTTCAAGAAGCGAGTTTGTGATAACATTTGTGATTCTGTAGTGACTATGGGTGTTGGTTCTTTCATGCCAGTTCACATTGCATTGCAGTCTGTATGCAGCCATTCTCGCTTTCACCTTTACGTGAATATTGAGAATGGCCTCCATTGCCGCAGTTCGGCTGCTACTCACAAAACCTGTTGTGCACAGACAGGCCGGCAAGTTTTTATAGATTCAGTTTGGCTTTCCTCTGATCTGTTTTTGGCCACCAGAGTAAGGCCCCAGGGTGACCATGGGTATCACCACAATTGTGTACAGCCAGTGTACCTACTATCCTTGTATTCAGCCCAAGCTGTGGTTGGTCCTTTTTTCCAATGGGCTTCTTGGATGTGGATCTTAGTAATAAATATACAACACAAAGGTGCATTGTTTTAATTGCGGTTTATTGAAGTGGAAGCTTCTTAAGCTGCATTAACTTTATGTATTGGTCACCGCGTATCATAGACGTACTATTCAACTTTTAAAGTGTATTAATTCATTCCTAAAACTTTCCATTCACCAACTATGTTGTTATATGCAACACCCTTCAAGTAAAAAATGTAATTTTCATCAAGATCCTATTAAATAGTATTTTTTTCCAATCAGTATTCTACTTGCATTTAAAAGCAACTAATACCGTACATTTATGGTTATTCACAGACGTTTGTTTGAAAAATATATCATTCATAAACATCTTAAACGGTTGCATATTTACGATTCGGTTTTAAGATTTCTCAGTTATTTTAAGTAAACCAACAAGTTTTACGAGGCAGTAATGTACACAGACAAAACCGGCTTTTGCCGATGTTTGTCATAATATAAATGTCAAATAATCACGCCTTTGCCATAATTAAAGAAAATAAAATTGGATATGTAATAAATGTCTAATAAATCGCGCTTATTGCGTGAATAAACTTATCCTAGTAAAACTGCACGTGTCCTTAAAACGATTTTCTATTTACTCCACAGAGGGAAGGTTAATTTGACTTCATTGATTAATACGGAGATTCATGCAAGATTTGTATTTGACGCCGTTCGAGTAAAGTGTAGGGAACCCTAGGGAACCATAACAAGAAAATTATGTGACAACTGACAGTATGGGACATATAAAAATAGAGCACGATACGACAGAGGCGGATCTAGACTTGATTTCATAGATATACTACATATAGAGGCAACAAGCCATAGGGCGTTCTGTAAGTGGGAATGTCCGTCTGAGCTCTAGTAAGAGAGAGAGAGAGAGAGAGAGAGAGAGAGAGAGAGAGAGAGAGAGACGATCAAAGGTGTAACATGCTGTTTAGCTGTACCGTTTTTCGTCTGAAAAACTATTTCATTTAGTGAATTTTTTGGCTCATTAGTCACTTTCTCCCAAATTTCTACTAAATTTCTAAACATGCCGTTTTCTTGTCGCATTAGCCACTCCGAAATAAAACATTAATTTTTATCAAATTCCCCTTCCATTTTTGTCTGTCGATGTTCGAAATTTCAATTTTCGAGTGGACTCTTTTTTTCCCTCTAGCTGCCACATTGAAGGCAACAGTTATTTATATTTTCTTTCTAATTTTTGGTGAACAATTTTGTATTGTCTGGTTGCTCTGCAGCCGGCAAGTTTACGGGAATTTCATTCAAGTTTTACCTGAGAAGGGAAACACAAAGGCATCTTCAGTCCACTTCGTTCCTGTCCCGTGCACGAGGTCCACAGCCTGTCGAAGACATCACCGCCACTGCCTTCATCGCGCTAAGAGCTGCAAACATCCTCAGCCCTCTAAGATAAGTTCCTCCGTCTTATCTATAGCGTGTGTAAGATTTGGATTTGGCGTGCTAATTACAATTAGTATTCTCTTCGTTTAATTTTTGAAATATTAAATTTATGTTTCAAATAATTCAATAAATAATTATTGTCCACGACCACCTAATAATAAGTCAATATTTTACCTCCTAACTAAAGGTATATGGTACCCATATATCAACTGTCGTGAATTATGGTTCATAATACACTGTAGTGTATTATGGTTCATAATTCACGACTAGAGATGGGGGTACAATATGGAATAAACTATTAAATCTGTGTATTTTGTTCAGGAAATTTGTTTCTGACATAATATATATCGTATCTATAAAATATTGTAATTTTTAGTATTGATACTTTTCATAACGATATTTTCTAATATTAAGTATTTTAAAACAATATATATTTATAACGGTACGTTGTATTGATACTTTCTACAGTATCGCCCATCTCTATATATGTCAAATTATTTGAAGTAGCTGCCACACCATTTTGAGGTTAGTAATATGCCAAATCGCTCAACTTTAATTTTTTATAATATGTTTCCAGCTTTCCACCTTTTGCTTCTGGTTTTAATTGCTTCGTTTCGATTAAAAAGCTGGTGGCGTCCAATTTAATATTAATTGTACACCCCATTCCAGTGATAGTGTATAAAATAGTTTAATTGGTGCCGAATTCCACTCCCTGAGGTGGAGTGCTCTAGCCTGGGGCAGTTATAGGTTACAAAGGTTTTTCTGTCTTTGTTCGTGTATATATAGCATACACGCTATTAGAGAAAGAGGGCTTCGAAGCTGGCTTGTTGCCTCTATTTGTAGTATCTCTATGCTTGATTTTCAGTAAGAGCACAATCAATGCTGTAACTAATAAAAACATATGTTCAGTCAAGATGCCGATTGCGGGCGTAACGAGTTCAAAGCTTAAAAATTTCAAGGCAAGCCTTAACTCCAATATTAAATTACACTTTTGAATAAAGATTTATTAGAAATGGGATTGCAGTGACTGCTACATTTTTAATCATAAGAAAGATTTTTTAATATGAAACAACTTACTTTAATCTCTAATAGAGCTATGTTTGATCCTATTGATGAGGTGTATTACTCCTATCATATCAATGCGACTAAAATATTTTATCAGTTCTGGCCTCTTTTTATTTTAGTTTTCCACTCCACTTTTTCCTTTCTTTGCATTTTGTGTTCCAGTCTCTGATTTTCAATGATCCCCCCTTCTGCTTTGTCTTCCTCTTGCTCTCGTCTGTAATGGAACCAATGTTATTCTTTTATTTCTGTTGGTGCTCTTCTCATAATGTATCTCTTCCATTCCAGTCTTCTTTTATTTTATATATCGGATTATAGGTTTGTTCCAGCAACCACCTTCTGATTAGTACGTGAACGTTCGTGAACTTATTCATGTACGAATCAAACGTTCGAGAACCTGTACGTGAATTAATCCATTAAAATCATACTCTATGCATTGTTGAAACGATTCTACGACTCATTTTTAAATTGTTACCACTTTCAGGAACTTTATTACAACCCTATAAGTTCTTGTTTTATTTATGTATGATTTATGTTTATTTACCTAACCTTGAAACATCAACTGACAGTTTGGGTGAATGGTTCTACATCCAAATCTCTGATGAAAATGATCGTTCGCCGACCGTTCATGAACGTGTCCAGTTTTTGATGGAACGCATTTTTATCAGTCCGTGGAATTGTCGGAACTTGTTGGAACAGAAATTTTGTTATGCGCATGATCGTGACGTTCATGTACGCATCATTTCGCTTAGTTGGAACAAACCGTATAGGTTTGTTCCAACAACCACCTTTTGATTAGTACGTGAACGTTCGTGAACTTATTTATGTATGAATCAAACGTTCGAGAACCTGTACGTGAATTAATCCATAAACATCATACTCTATGCATTGTTGGAACGATTCTACTACTCGTTTCTAAATTGTTACCACTTTCAGGAACTTTATTACAACTCTATAAGTTCTCGTTTTATTTATGTATTATTTATGTTTATTTACCATTACCCAACCTTAAAACATCAACTGACAGTTTGGACGAACGGTTCTACATTCAAATCTCTGATGAAAATGATCGTTCGCCGACACGTTCATGGAACGCATTTTTTCAGTCCGTGGAATTGTCGGAACTTGTTGGAACAGAAATTTTGTTATGCGCATGATCGTGACGCATCATTTCGCTTAGTTGGAACAAACCTTATATTTTTTCCACCTGTTTCCTTTTCTATTTCTATGTTTCTTTTCAAACTCTTTTTCCAATATTTAGGCTTAAATGAGTGTGTCAGAGATAACGTACGTAATAATCAATATTTCGCACAATACGATTATTTGATAGAGCAAATCATAGGGAAATAAATAATAAGAGAGCTGTTAAGGCCACATTCCACCGACACGTTAACGTACCTCAACGCATTTAGTTTATTTTCAGTAGTAATAACCCAAGGACATTGATAATTGTTCGAAAAAATCTTATGACAGATTTCGAAAGCTTGTTGCTTGGCTACAAGCAACAAGCTTGAGAAAGTTGTCATAAAATTTTTGAGCATTTATCAATGTCCGAAGGTTATTCGGATAGAAAATTTTTTGTTTCAGTATTACAACCAAATCGTGACATTTCGAAATATTAAATATTCGAAACTTCAAAATCGAAATAAATCAATATGTATCCATAGCAACGTGTGAAAATTTCCCATGGTCTGTTTTCAGTGTAATGTTGACATGATTGGCTGAGATTGTTCATATGATATAAAATGAGGAAATTTGATTGGTTTTTGGACTTGTCAAAAAATTTTCTATGCAATTGCATGGTTAACCTCACCTAGTAGGTACGGTACGTCAAATGACGTACGTCACGATGGGGCACGTCGACGCATGTTTTGGTTTGGGCATCAGTTGAATCCGATTCGCCGTGGTGTTTTATAGGAAAAAATGGAGGAATTGTTAATCATTGAAGTGGCAGCTATATACGATAAACGCCTCACTTCCTACAAAAACTTGAATACACGTGAAGATGAGTGGAAAGAAATGTCACATGGATTGAAACTAGATAAGTATTGAATACACATTGGATAATTACTATCAGTAAACTTCTTTTATTGATTTATTGTTGATTTTTGCCATATTTAGGGTTAAAAATACATGAAGATAATATAATAGTATAATATTCAATTATACACCATTTTGTTTGACGTCATAAAAGCAACTAGCGCGTCGTACTTGGTGGAAAGACTCAAATGCTGTTCGACGTATACCTTCACCTGCCGTATTTGACGTAAGTCAACGTGTCGTACGTCGCCGGAATGTAAGGCTTCTTTCACACGGTCAGGATATTTATCCGTCCGTACAATCGCCCGACGGGCGGCACCCTGGAGGTCTCTTCATACGGGAATCTGCGAGAATCCAGACCACTTGGTGCTAGATATTTCAGTTTGCCGTAGATTGTGATGGACAGTAGATTTTGTTCGCTTTATTAAAACATCGGCGAAAAAACAACGTAATAGGCAAATTTGGGTTCACCCTTTGCTAGAAAGCAGATTCCTGGTTTATTCTGAACTAAACTAATCAGGATTTCGGAATCTATTTCTTCTACTTCTTTCGACATGTTCACATCCTCGTAGCTACACTGCAGAGTACACACACAGTCTTCTCGACAACAGACTACATGCTACTTGCCTGCAAACTAGGATAGACAAATATAGACCAATCGAACGATTAAACACCCGGATCATGTAAACGCATCAATAGCATACCGTGGTCCGCTAGGGCATAGTCCGGGCGATTGCCCGTCCGAGCTCCGTGAGCTCTAGTGGGTACATCCGGGCGTTTTGTATGCCCGGACGGCGATACACCCGTGTCCGAAAAGAACATATGCTGAACTGTGTATTGCTACTTGTCCGGCTGATGGGCAAAAACTCGGACGGACAAACACCCTGACCGTGTGAAAGAGGCCTAAGGTTTGTCTGTGCAGGGGTCAGCGGATGAATCCAAATCGGAATTTACGTGAGCGTATTGAATATTGCTAGCTTTTTTAAAATCATTTAGAGTTAGCACAAAGCAAATACATGATGTATTATTTATGTTGTATTGATTAATATACAGTGCTATTCAAAAGTCCCCTCTCCCCCTCCCCCCCTCCTTCCCTCCCCCATCGTATCTTTTGAACGGCTACACTTACATTAATAAAATTTGGAGGGTGAAAATAAAGTGTTGTAAACTTCTCTACGAATGGTAACAGGTGACGTAATAGTAATAGATGACGTCAAAGTGCCACTCTGGCCAATAATTTTAAATAGGACCTTATGGCAAGTGATATCTTGTTTGGAAGGCATTGACATTGGCTACATAGCCATATTAATTTTGTTTGGGTTTAAACTAATTTTGACGGATAAATTAAATAAATACCATAATTATCATTTCACATTTAAATATTGAAGATTTTTCAGTTCGCCTCTTGTTAGTTGTCAGAAAAATTGTCGTTTTTAATTTAATAGTATTTGTTGCTTTGCAAAGTTTTTCCAAATAGTTTAAATATTTAATTTTATTATTGTTTAACGAGACGTTTAAGAGTTTACATAGGCAAAATGGTTCGTACTCAAGCCGACAAAGTAGCAGCTATCTTAATAATTGGTGAATCTAGAAAGAATCTCCATGAAGCGGAACGTTTATTTAATGAGAGATACCCAGATCGCTCTATCTCGAGAACTTATTTGAGGGAGCTTCTTCACAAGTTTGAAGCAACAGGTAGTGTTCAAGATGTCAAACGATCTGGTCGACCAACATTTAGTGGTGATGAAAAAATTGATATAGTTGCTGGAATGATAGTAAACCCTACTTCCTCTTCAACTAAAGTTACTACAGTACAGAGAGTGTTGGCTAAAATAAATTTCATCCATACAAGTTAAAATGGTGCACCACCTTTCGGATGACGACCCCGATAGAAGACTCGAATTCTGTGAATGTATGACAAATAAAATTAGTCAAAAACCACATTACAAAAAAACAATTTGTTTTAGTGACGGAAGTACTTTTTGCCTCAATGAAAATGTGAATATACAAAATGTAAGGTATTGGAGTGACACAAATCCTCACACTTTTCGTGAACAACATACCCAATTTCCAGAGAAAGTCAATGTTTGGGCAGGTATTTTGGGAAACCAAACAGTTGGTCCTGTTTTCCTAAATTCAAATTTAAGCGGTGAAGTGTATCTGGAGATGTTACAAAATGCAATTGAACCGTTAATTCTTGAAATTCTGGGAGACAATCCAGATGAATTCGGCCATCTGGAAATAACATTTCAACAAGATGGTGCTCCTGCACAAAATTATGGCTATGTAGCCAATGTCAATGCCTTTCAAACGAGATATCATTTGCCATAAGGTCCTATTTAAAATTATTGGCCAGACTGGCACTGTGACGTCATCTATTACAATTACGTCACATCTTACCATTCGTAGAGAAGTTTACAACACTTTATTTTCACCCTCCAAATTTTATTATTGTAAGTGTAGCCGTTCAAAAGATACGAGGGGGGAGGGGACTTTTGAATAGCACTGTGTATTTATATTAGTGATTATGTGAATATTTTCGGAAATTTAAAAATTAAGGTATTATATTCTCAGCGCTTGCAATTATTGCCCCTCGCTGGACACTTCTACACGAAAGATCATTATTGAATAATGTTTCGAAAATAATTAAAGTTTCGTGCAAAATATTCGCGGAAAATTGAATGAACTTCGTCTAAAATGTGACAAAATGAACAATATGTATATCAACGCTTCTTGAGCAGAATAGAGATTTATTCACAATGTTACTTTTTCTATTTTCAACATGCCAAGTGAAGATTATTCTTTGTCTTTCTTTATTTATATTCACGACCTTCTAAATGGTACTTTTAAACATATAACATATACCCAAACTTTTCAAATACTCGTATTATCCGTCTAGACAACTTCCCAACTAGTTACAGTGTAAATTCGTCCGTCCACAACTCTAGACCAATATTAAACGTTCTTTGATGGGATAACTAAACATCAAATTCGTGTCCGTACAGTTAACACTTAAGGCGAGAACTCGGTTCAAACTTAGATTCGAAATTTGCATAACAATCTGCACTTGGTCGGTATATAAGTTTGAGTTTCACTAGGCAAGTGATCTGGAGTTATCTCGAGACGAATGGAATGAATCTGATCAATGAAGTATCCAATCAAATACTTTTATATTTTCTGTATGTTCCTTGCGATAATTAATTACTCTTTTCCTACAACCCCTATGCAAAACACGCTTTTCAACACAAATTTTTATACGCAAAGCAGGCCTCTTCTTAATTGTTTTGATAACTGTTGGAAAAGTAATGCGAAAAGTACACGCTATGGCACTTTTCCGCATCGAAATGTCAAACAAAGCTACTATGACCTGTCAACTTTTTTTGACAATTCAACCTAATAGTGAATTTCTTATTGGTGTACAATCTTTATATTTAAACCAAAAGTAAGTAAACTATTTATTTCACTATTCATTTTAATTTATTAATTATTAAAACACCAACCTATTAAGCATTATTTTAGGAATTATGAACTAAGATCAAAATAATTTATCTTTTGAGTTGTCCAATTCGGACATTGCAGATGCTCCTCCAGATATTATCGACGAGGCTCGAACTGCAACCGAAAATTTGTTCAAATTTTACAATTAATTATACATTCAACTGATTTTTCGATTTATTTTCATATTGTAAGTTCTTTCTGTCCCACTCGCTAGATTTGCGCTCGTGGGAAAAGTGAAGCTTTGCGCACTAGTTGTACAAACTAATATTTTCTAGTCAAGAAAACATTGTTGTATTCTGTGTAAAAATTTGTATTTAAAATTGCAAAGAGCTTTCGGCTATTAAGCCATCTTCAGTGCTATACCTGCAAGTAAGTAATAATAGCCGGAAATTTTTAAAAAATAAATTAGTAAAGAATTACTTACTCGTCAGATATGATACAAGAAACCTAATTAAATGTCGAAAACACATTAACGTCACAATGATAAAATTACATTAAATTTAAAATTCAAAATAATCCCCTGATTGGGGTTAAACTGTCTTCATATTTTGAACATTTTAAATTTTAATTATAATCTTCAGCTACTACACGAACACGTGTTAGTAGACCGAAAATCGAAGTGACACTACTTCAATTTGAAACTAACAAATAACAAATGACAATTCAAGTGGACACAGAACTCAAGCTATCCAACATGAGCATAAAAATAAAATTATCGTAAATCAAGTGATCTGGTAATGTCCCAAAACAAATATGTAAATTTCCTAAATAAATTTGATATATTAAGGTCTAATGAGAACCCATCAGATCATAAGATGCCGAAAAAGATTAAGGGTCTAATGAGAACCCATTGCTAAATCTAATTCAAAATAGAAAACTCACAAATAAGTCAAGAGAGATTCCAAAAGCAAATAAATTAATTTGAAAATGATAAAATATTTGTGTAAATCAATGAAAGTAATTATCTGAGCATAATTCCAACTAACAAATTTTAATGAATAAACATTGTAATCTGGTAGCCTCTCAAAACCGAAAACCAGTCATCTAAGCAAAGAAAACAGATTTGATTTTAAAGTCTAATGAGAACCTATTATTCCAATCTGATTCCAAAAACAAAAAATATATTATGGGTCTAATGAGAACCCGTTACCAAATATAATTCAAATAGATAACCAATCAATAGTCAGAAGAAACTCCAAACACAATAACCATTCAAAGAATGAAGTATGTAAAATAAAATTCCAGCAATTATTAATAACAAAAATCTATTTAAATATAAAGTAAACTATTAGTAAAATTATGTATCTGATGATATCCCAAAACCAACGTAAGTCATTTTCATTGAGAAAGATCTGAGTTAGAGTCTAATGAGAACCAATTAATCTAATCATCTACAAGCCAGAAAAAGATTAAGGGTCTAATGATAACCCATTACCAAATCTAATTCAAACAAACCACCCAACAAGAGTCCAGAAACATCCAAAAAAAAACAAATAACTAATCATGAATTTTGTAATTTAAAATATGGAAAAATTTTAAATTGATGATCATTAACTAAACTGTATGGTATCAGTCTGATAATGTTGTGGATAAATATGAAAATTATCATAGAGAGCCCTTTTATGGATATACTATTTAATCTATTAAACGTCTATGCAAAGGAACATAAGATCTATTTAATTGTACTTGCTTATTCAAACAAAGATCATTGTTTTGCAATTCCTTATTAATTTGTAAATCTTCTAGAAAATCCAACCTGTTAAAATTCTTTGGTGGTTTTAACCAATAGCAATACATTATTCTAGCCAATCATTCGGTATTATACTGATAATTCTGCTTCCTCATCGATTATACCTTGTTTACATTGAAACGTCAAAATTTTACTTTGAATTTGTCATTATTGTGCTTCGAAGTTTATTGAGAAATGAACATAAACCGATTGAGTGCCATCACCCAAGAGAATATTGAACATTTAGTACATTTAAAAACATTTTAAATCGTTGAAAAAAATAATCTTCCCAAATACAACTCGCTCTTCAAATTTTATCACATGATTTTTTATTTTCATTACTTAAACTTGTTTATTTGAGGCAAAAACATTCAAACAAACCGAATTTAAATAAAATCCATCGTCCCAGCGGACTCGTGATTTTATCAATCGGTTTGTTTTCATATTTTTGCCAAATAATAGTATATTAGGGGCGCAAGTCACCCAAGTGAATTATGGCCATAAATTGCGAGTAGAATACTATACTTTGTCCACGACACTTAATTTATTTCTTAATAAATAAAAGTCATTACTAACCTCAAAATGTTGTGGCAGCTACTTCAAATAATTTGACATATATAGAGATGGGCGATACTGTAGAAAGTATCAATACAACGTACCGTTATAAATATATTGTTTTAAAATACTTAAAATCAGAAAATATCGTTATGAAAAGTATCAATACTAAAAATTACAATATTTTATAGATACGATATATGTCAGAAACAAATTTCCTGAACAAAATACACAGATTTAATAGTTTATTTCATATTGTACCCCCATCTCTAGTCGTGAATTATGAACCATAATACACTACAGTGTATTATGAACCATAATTCACGACAGTTGATATATGGGTAGCATATACCTTTAGTTAGGAGGTAAAATATTGACTTATTATTAGGTGGTCGTGGACAAACAAGTTTTTGTGGAAAAGAAAAAATTATCGATAAAATTTGGAGCACTCGTGGTATTACCCTGGATAATTTATTAATTTATCTTTTGAATCAACCAAATGTTTACTCAAATTATTAGTGCTCTTAAAAGAAATCCTTGTATCTATTAATTTATTATTAAACAATTTTGAAACTTTTTGAGAGATGTTTTCATTTAGAAAAGGTAAAGCTAAATATTTAAAAGATTTCTCTTCAGAAGGATAAGTCAAGTTTTGTTCTCTTTTGTTTTCGATTTTCTGAATTAACATATTAATGATGTTAGGATTATAACCATTATTACAAGCTATCTGTTTACTAATATTCAACTCATTATTATAGTTAAAGTGTGAAAGTGGGACATTAAGAAGACTATGAATGTAACAATAAAAAGCTGCCATTTTATGTTGATGAGAGTGATTTGAAAAAAAAAGTCACATCTCGATTATCTTTTGTTTTTTAAATGTCACATCAAGTGTATCCTCCGTAATTTAATATTCCGTAATAATTTTGTAGCTCTGTGTCATTTGACTTTGTAATGACACGTCAGTCATTGTCTGTCACTTTATAAATATAATTAAAATAATATAATTATATTTTTTTTCCTGCAAGCGTAGAAAAACTATAGTGAGCACCTGGTGTCAAGAAGTCACTTGTTTCAAAAGGCACTCGCTCCACTCGTGCTTCAGAAAACTCGTGACTAAAGAAACATTTTTGACACTTGATACTTAATATTCTATTTTTGTGAAAAATGTTTATTTATATTTAATGAAAGCTGTGAAACATCCATTTAAGAAAATTCCACATATAACAACATATTTCTTTATGTCGTATTTTATACCACAGTCATATCGCTTTATTACTATTTGTTGCTTTCGTGGCTTTAGTGGACGGCGAAAAAGGCTTAGCTGTTCTAGTTTTCTCTGTATTCTCGTTTCGTAACCGATTCCAAAGTATAATACAACACTCAACTTTTGTAGGTCAGAGCTCTCCGCTTTAGAACCCCAAATGCGTCGTTACATTTCAGCTTTTCTACCTTTATTCTAACCTCTTTTGGAAAACAAAAGCGACCGAAACGGAATTATGTGATTCAGGAAAATATTTTTTTGAAACTTGCAGCTATGATTAAATTAGTTTGAATTATTACGCAGCCACAAAATGAAAATGACTGAGGTTAAGGTTTAATTTCCATTATACCATTTAGGATGAATTCCTTACTGTAAAAAATATCATTTCCTCAAAGTAAGGAAGTGAATAGGAAATCTTGACATTTTGTCTGGAATGTCAAAATTTCCTAGCGAATTGCGGAAATAGTTATTTTCCCAACAAGTGCAGAAAGTGATAGTTTCTCGCACGCGACTGCAGTTGACACGAACGACGCGGAGCGGAGTTCGGGCAAGTGGCTAAAGGCGGAAAAGAAACTTTACGCATGAGTGAGGAACATTATTTTTTCTACGACCGAAAATACAAAAAAAATATACCAACCCATTTTTCAAAAATTATTTTATTTCAACACACATCCATATTTGAAACTTTAACTAAAAACTACTAATTATTATAAATATTAATACTAGAAACACAATTTGTTGAATTTTGTAAATTACTTAAAATTGCTGGTCCAGTGGAGTTATTTGGTGTTAACTGGTAAGTAGATAAAGTCGATAAGGATAGCATCGGTTGCAGGTCGCATAAAGATGACAATGACGGTGACGGCTTTGGTTTTAAGTCATTTGTATTTGAAAGAATTGTATTTGATATATTTTGTGAATATTCATTTACCTGTTTTAACAATAGTTATAACTTCCGAAGTAAAAAACTATCTAATAAGGTGAAAATTTGCATAATTTTACTTTCCCGCACTAGTGCGGAAAAGAGACACTTCCAAAACTAAAATGCGTGCGGGAAAATGGGTTAAAGCGCACGGTCGTAGAAAAATAATTGTTTTATATTTACAGAAAACCTTTCTTAACATGTCTATTTTGGGTACCGAAAGAGCTCTTTATACTATAAGGGATGTAAGTAACATTTACTAGTAGAGAACAATCAAGCAATGAAGTTCATGACTAGCAAATGTACTCACATCCCGTGAAGTATATAAGATATAAGTATACAGGGTGGTCCCTAAGTAAAACGTAAGATTCTTGGCCCAAAAATATAACAATTTGACTCAACTTCCTTCAATAAAATCGTTGATTGATAAGTTTATCAATCAACGATAAAATATTGATGATAAAAAAAGAAACAGGGTGGCAAGTTGGAATGTCTAAGATATTTTTCCACAGTAAATTGAAACATTTTTAATATATAAAGGTGAAAATTAGAAGATAGGGGTTTTAGGGCCTGGGAAATCATAATATGTTATCCATCTCGATGTATTTCTTAGATGGCGACACAAAAGCTATGTAATTGGTATAACTGTGCAATTAACTTATTTATCGTTAACAGTACTTCTCTATTTATTGAAAAATATTAAAACTGCATCATTTTTGCGACAAAAAGTTATACCTCCAAAGTTTTACGTTCGTATATCCAAAATCTTCCAATTTACAGAGAAAATATATTTTTGACATTTCCTCTTTGCCACCCTGTATCTTTCTTATCATCGATATTCTACTAAAAAAAGTTGAGTCTGATTGTAATATGTTTAGGCGAAGAATCTTCCATTTCTCTTTGGACCATTACTTACGGGTCACCCTGTATATAAAGTTCAACGCAGAATTTTTTCTTGGATTATCATTGATTTAATTTGACAATTTTTCCATGGAATAGTGGACATCTTTGACCAGTTTCTATAGCGTCCTAAGCATTGTTATTTTATCATTAACGTCAAACTGGCTGTTCATTATAAAAACTTGAGAGAAATTGAAATTATCTATTTGTATGACAACCAAAAAATGTATATATTAGCAAATATATTTCGTATGATGCTGTTGTCTAATACTCCAAGAAATGGTGCTACTGCAGTTTCAGAAACCGTACTTTTGGCGTCCTTTCCCGAAAAATCTGCTGTATCAAAGTCTCCATCAAGCTTATAGTGTGAATATTCAATGTTGAAGCCCACCCTTTTCATGTGGAAAACAGATATGGGTGATTCTACCAGCAACGTCAGATTTGACGAAAATAATCTTAGTTTTTTCTACATTTGAAAATAACATATATTATATAGTTAAATGATAAAACCAGAGATGAATAGTGCTAGATAAATGGCCCAAATAAATACAAAATATTTTTCACATTATTTATAATTTTTGCTGGGACAAAGCCACGGAGCTGAGATTTAATGGAATTTATCATACATTTATTTGATTACATTGTTACAACATTATTTATCATGTGATAGGTACATATGTGCAAATATTTAACTATACCAAAAACATAAAAAAAAATTTCTCTCACAGTTTTCCATTTTTCATATTTTGCAATGTTTTTTTTTTAAATTCAAATATTCCAATTTCTTTGTTGTTACAATTGTTACATTTTCGTTTCAAACATTTATTATTGGTATGATTTTCACAAGTTGAGCTTTTTACAATATCATACGAAGCTGCTTCTTTAATGATGTTAAACATTTCCAGTTTAGACACCAGTAGGTCCATATTAGCATGTGCTTCGCATAAGCAAGTTTCTCTATATTTTGCTTTTTAAAAAATCACCCAATAAAGCAAAACTTCGTTTTTTTCTGGGATACGCGCTTTTTGATTTTTTGATGTAGTTCTTTTTTGGATTAATTCGAGTATCTTTTGTGCTTTTTAATTTGTTTGTCTATCTATCTATCTATCTATCTATCTATCTATCTATCTATCTATAACCATTTCCGAACTTGAAGTGATTTTCATAATTGGGATAAAATATGTATAATATATGCGAGAACGTAACTCTATATCAGCCCCATAGTTGAATCTCAGCTCCTTTACCACAAAATGGTAACGGAGCTGAGATCTACGGAGCTGAGATTTTTCAACATTTATCGCTGATTTCACTTTCAATTTTAAAGTTAGGATTTTGATATTTGATAAATTATTACAGTTTATTAAGAACAATAAAACCCCATTGTATCATGCAAGTACTTATACATCGACTGAAAATATACGTGAACACGGAACTGAGAATGAATAATAACATTCTCACTGTTACAGATTATAATAACCAAAATAATACAGTACCGATTACTTTCACGCGCTTTCTTTGAATGAATGACATTAACTAACAAACAGACGCACGTGTACGATTGCACATAAGCATTTTTGCCATCTAGTGGATATTCGTGAAGTCCAAGCTCTTGTTCACGGAGCTGAGGTTACAACACGGGGACAAATCTATGTTAGTCCAAAATGAATATTGTTGTTGAAAAATCACGCTGAGAATTTGAGAGTTTTTTATAAGAATAATCAGTTTATAAATACTTTTTTCGATTTTTCAAATGTGTAGTTCATATTCTACCTTGCCATACTGGATGTGGGGACATGACACGGAGCTGAGATCTCATTTTATGTTTCCAATATTTTGTTAAGTTACATCAAAAAAATTGAATTTGAGTTTAGAAAAGGATTGAGAACAAATGTAATAAACTTATACATACTGAATTATTCTATCATTAAAACGTATATTTCGAAAAATTAACTGGGACATGAATACTGACGTTGCTGGTAGAATCATCCATATTTCCAAGTATTCCTAAATTTCGAGCATTTTTATAAGAAAATAAATGACGGATATAAGCCCACAAAATGTAATGTGTTTGACAGAAAGGATGACAGGAAGAATAGTTTGAAATTACATTGATTCTCCTCGCTTCTTCATGCTATATCAAAATCGGAAGTGCTCAAACCAGCCTGTCGGGAAAAACTCGAATTCTTCAATTCCAAGTGAAATTGCAAAATTCCTGAACTTTTGGGAACTTTAAGGAGTATACTGAACACTCCCTTGGAGAAACGTCGGAAACTTTATTAGCGAATACTAGAATTGATGTCATAGCTCCCAAGCGACATGCTGAATGGAGAGTGTAGCAGAGAGTGTCAACAATAAAAAGTGCAGAACTTCAAAACTAACAGAAAACTTGGTCAGAAATGAAGAAATTATGTAGTCAGAATATTTCATACAAATTGAGAAAAAAACGAGAAATGTTTTCTGCATCCAATTTTTTCAAATAATGTTCATAATTATTCTATTAATATTTATATGAATGGATAAGATACACATTTTATATGGAATAAATCATTACCCCCAAGGGTGGTGAGTTGACTTACAGCACGTCGTCAATTCCAATCGATAGCTTTTTGGTAATTGTTACTTACGTTCATCAAAATAGTGTCCTGATGCGTTTTTTATAATATGGGGAAAAAATGACCTTTCCCGGTGCCCTAAAATGCGTTATTGTTTATTTCCCTTAGCAACATTGAACAACAATTGTTCTATGACATCAGATGTCAGTGTTTTCCGTTCTCCATTATTAAAATGATTCCTCCTGAATAACAAATAATGCGGCAAAATAAGTGCATAATATGTCCACGAGTTCATGTGAGAGATGTAAGAAGCAGTTTGATCTATTTTGCAAGTGGCGCCAGCAAAAAAATGTAAGTGATGATATTCTTCTGGTCTATTTGTCGGAAAAAGCTGAGTCCTTAAAAGCTTTGACTTTATGGGGGAAAGTTGACTGACAATTGAAGAAATTGTGCCAAAAACTATTGCATTTCTCAAACGACAAAGTGCACACGTAAATACCTATTTTCCGGTCTTGTAATGAAATATACTATTTACTACGAACACCAACCAAAACACTATTTTGCACATTGGTTAAATAATAATTAACAATTTCTGATAGAAAAGCAAAAGTTGTGCGATATAGTCCGTGAAATACAGGACCAACAACATTGTTCTCTTTCGGCAGGCTGATTTTTGGTGTAGTAATGAACACATACAAGAGGATGTGATGTTTCCAAAGTTTCAAATTGAACCGCAAATTGTTTAACAGTCATTTTCTAACTGTGATTTTAACGATATTTAACTTTTTTCTTTTAAATTTTTTTCCCTCGGGTTTTACAAAAAAAATTTGAATACTTTCTTATTCTCCTTCAAAAGACCTAAAAACCTAGCTTTGTACAAAAAAAAATTTACTAGGTCCAAAGTCATAGATAAAAATTCATTGTTTATGCAATGTATAATCAATTTTAAAACAAGCTCCTATCACTGCCGTGTCTCGGCGTTTCGTGAAATCATTCGTTCTTACCACCGTACACTAACTAACGACAAGTAAATTCACTTCGTCGATTTATGGGTTACCGAAAATTTCCTCACCCCTCCTATCGTCTGGCGAGTTCTGGCTAGTTTAAAGCGATTATTGAATGTTGTATTATGATAACAGACGTGTAAGGCGCCAGAGAGAAAATGTACCAAAAATTTTCAAACTTTCCGACGCAAGTGAATTTACTTGTCGGTAGTTAGTGTACGGTGTTCCTACTCACAGATTTTGACGTAACTCCATTATTTCTAAACGAACATTCAATTTTATCATTTCATACTTAAAAGTCTTGTTTTCAAATTGTTTATTAACATTACATAATTTTTTACCGATAACTTTGGACCTAATTAAATTTTTTTTTCGTTCAAAGCCCAGTTTTGTAGGTTTTTTGGAGGCGAATAAAAAAGTTTTTAATTTTTATTTTGTTTAACCCGACAGAAAAAATATAAGAGCCTAGCCAAATTGAAATTAGGCATACCCAAAATAAATAGTAGGGTCGATGAAACATTGCAGATATTTGATTCTGTTCCTGTCCTTCAACATCTGCGACAAAATGACCGAAAACTTGTGGGAAACACCAACAACAGGGATAAAGCCCTGTTACCATTTTACAATCCCAAGCAAAGGAAGTTAAAATTAAAATATATTTCTTTGAATGTTAATTTGTTATACCTACCGTGATTTTTAATTGGATTTTTAATATAATCTTTGGTATTTTATTTAAATGAGATTGTACTAAATTTCACCGCCGTAATAAACTATATCATGTTAGAAAAGTGCTCATAAAAAAGTACCGTGTGCAACACAGTCGTTTATTTGATTCCTGGATGGTGGTGTAGGAAAAATACAGTGTTAAACACGTTCGCAAATGCAGCTTCCACACTCGTGAGAATTTAGCACTTAGCGCACAATATACTAAGTATGGTATACAAGTCACATGGGAAGTTTACCTAGAATAAATTATGTAATATATTTTTATATCCAAATAACCCATAGGCAATAAACAAAAAATTCCCTTATCTAAGCAAATTTTTATTGTGTATCAAATATATGAATGAATAATGAATAGCTATGAGGGGCACGCCCCTGCTTAAGTACGTCACTTGAATGCCGTAAAGTGCTAATAGAGCAGCACCCCCATGGCTCCGCTCCCTACCTGAAGAGGATTACAGACAGAGAAATATTGTTTCATTTCATTTATGTGGCAATCCTGGACCCTCGACGTCAACGTTCCATTTCCCTACTTTCTGTTTCTTTTATTTGTTTTTATCGCAAAACCCTTTTTAGCCCTCTTGTTATTGCTAGTGTTGTTTGTAGAATCCTTACATAAAGATTCATTCAAACGTTCAGGATAAAAATATTTACCAGACTTTCTTCGACGTTTTAACAATAAGGTTTGAAGGGTTTTGAGGAAAATATTGGAATAGTTTGGTTCAGAACATATCGTTAGCTCCTACTTCCGATCCTTTTAAGGATCATTGAGTAGGTCCGATTATCTTTAAAAACCAATAAATGTTTAGAGAATCTCATTACTAAAGGTTCGAATTGAATAAAGTGGTGGTATTAAAGTGGATTTGTTGAGATCGACAACGGAAGCTTAAAATTAAAATAATAAATGTAAACATAAACGGCCTAAAACCATAGAGATACTACCGAAGGTCGGGGTCGAGTTGCCTACCAAAACGGACGTTATTAGGTACCTGTTTCCGAAAAGGGACAATGTACGAGTGGTGTGTCATTGAATTCAGTTTTTTTTAATTTTTGGATTACCATTTTTAGATTCAAAAGATGTTTGAGTAGCCGTTCGTAGTTTTTGTATTTTGAATTGGTTAAGGGGCATCTACCAAATTCGACCTTGCACAATTATGCTTTGTATATTTTTTTGTTTCCCTACGTCCTCGCGTTTAAGTTCACATAACGAAAATTTTATTAGAAATATGAAAGCTTCGCAACATGTAGGTAGCCAAGCGGTCCAAGCGGATTTTGGTTCACGTACTACTCTATAAGCTTCGTCAGTACTGAATTGGGAGACCGCCGAGACCGGCGAGCGTTGTATCAACAATGGAACGGCACGCGACTACCGAAGCAGAGAGACAATGTCAGTCATAGAAGGATAGAAAAGCGAGAGATGGATTTGTATCCGATATTTTAGTGGTAGCAACCGAATTTCAATAAGGAATTGCACGGTCATAAGTAATTTGAGGATTCTGAGATTTTTATATACAGGGTGTCTCATTATATTCTGACTGTTTTTAAGAGCTTATATCTTCGAAACGGTTCTGGATAATAAGATGCGGTTTTCACGGTTAGGTTTAAAATTACCGTAAGTTTTGTTGTGACACATTTATATAAATGGCCTACTACCGGTTTACCCGCTAAAAAAGTGGCGTATTTTCAGAACACAGTAGATGTATTTTTTTAAACGAGACACCCTGTATATTTAGGAATTTCTAAAAAGACGCATATTTTTACTTCATAACGGTACTTTAAGGTTTAAAATCGGTGCACAGAAAGCGAAGCTAGATAACTATAACTAGGATACTGTAATGATTTAGATATAAAGTTGGAACTTTATTAGCAAAAGTGAACTGTAAAAAACAAATAGGAACGTGTTTAGGGCACTCTAAAACAAATGTTCGATGTGTCTTCCTTCTTGGTCAATACATTTGTGGAATCGAACCAAGTTGTCGAATGCTGATGTTAGCATATTAAGAGGAATATTTTCCATTACCTGCCGTATGTTATTTTTTAATTCTTCAATAGTAGCAGGCATCGCGGGTTGTGGACTCTTTCTTTCACAAATCTTCATACAACAAAATCTGGAACAGTCAGGTCTGGAGAATTTGGAGGCCAGTCTATTAGACCAGTCCTACCAATCCAATTGTTGGTTAACAGATTCTCTTGTCTTGTAGAAAGTAAACATTTTGGTTCAAAATATCATCTTGTTCTAACTGGTTCTAACACAATGTGACGTTAAGTCAATAATCGCAATATTTTTGTGATGTGACAATTTAACGCCTCCTTAATTATTATTCATCAACAAGATAACTGAATCATTACAGTACCCCAGTTAAAGTTATCTAACTTCGCTTTCTGTGCACCGATTTTAAACTTCAAGGTACCGATAAAAAGTAAAAATATGCTTCTTTCAAGAAATTGCTATATATAAAGGGTGTCCTATTTGAAAAATTACATCTACTGTATTCTGAAAATACGCCACTTTTCCAGCGGGTAAACCGGAAGTACGCCATTTATATAAATGTGTCACAACAAAACTCACGGTAATTTCAAACCTAACTGTGGAAACCGCATCTTATTATCTAGAACCGTTTCGAAGATATAATCTCTTGAAAACTGTCAGAATATAATGAGACACCCAGTAGTATTCATGAAGCTTCAAATTAGACTTCTCATCAATCAGTTTTTCCATTTAATCCATATTTAATTCTTTACAAGGGCTCAAACTTTGCTTAATATGTGTAATTACCTAATGATTCGTATGTTTTTCAACAAAATTTGGTTAGCATTTCAAAGTTTTTATTCGATGAGAACTTTAAGTTCAACATTAATCTACATGATATATTTTTTTCTTAATTTTCAATACATCCATTACCTCAAAATTATTTGCCAAAAATACTTCGATATTCTGTCAAATCGCTGCCGATAGATTCCCCTTAAGGCATTCGCACACCGGCGTACTGAACGTCCTGGACTTTCACACTGCCCAGCAACGTACCAAACGTCCACTTGTTCGCTCATGAGGATCAGTCAGTGCAAATATGTCTTTTCCGCCAGTTCCTTGGTGTGAGACCGGGTTTTCTGTTCCGTGGATGAACGAGTCGAGTAGTGATAGTGATGAAGACTTATTATTATTATATTCGTTAACAGAAAGGAGTAAATGGATACATCTCATAAATAAAAAAACGGAAGACGTAACAGGATGATCACGAGCTTCCTTCAACAACGCTTCCATCGTACAAACTCACAAAACACCAGCAGCAACAAACACACTGAGATGACGCGGGGTTTCGCAGAAATGAGCACGTGGTTCTGAAGTGTCCATTGCGCATGCGCTAGGCCGCGGACGGGCTGGACGTTTGTAGAAAACCCTCCGAAAGCCGTCGCGGACGTCAAGGACGTTTGCAAACGATCTGGACGCGCGGTGTGAACCGTCTCATTTGATAGCATGGGCAGCGATTTATTATGACAAAAACGTACTAAACGTCCAGGACGTTCAGTACGCCGGTGTGCAAAGGCCTTTACACCGATATAAACAAAGCATTATATGGCCCATACGATTGTTATGTTCGTCAACGGTAGGGGGTGTACTGCTTATCGTTCACGTATAGTATGGGATTACATCGATTACATTATCCGAATGGAATAATGTCAATCTGCCACGTCTCCAAGGAATCAAGGCTGAGGAAAAAGTTGACGACCTTGCGAATGGAGGAAGCACAGCCAAAATCAGGACGTATTCTTTGTATACGTGTGCGTTCGCGCTCATTTTTGACGGATTTTTTGGAATTTCTATACCATTCTATTTAACGAGACTCTTCAGACACAGCTGGAGTGACTTTAACTTGCAGCATGAGCGGCAATTGAAAGTTACACCGAAAGCTCTGTTCTCAACTAAGTGTACAGGTCTGAACGCTCCTTAATTTTGATATACGTGCAAAATTGGTCCAACCATGTTTGAAGAGTCTCATTTAAAATAGAATGGCGGAAATACCGATCCAAATTGAGCGCGAGCACACACGTATGCTTCTTTCATTTATTAAATGTGAACCAAAAAGCCGTCGTCCTGATTTGTCTATGTGTATGTGTACGACCATCAAATAACATAAAGTACTTTTCTATTATTAACCTGGGTCAATAATGGACAAGTTCAAATATTTTGAAAATTCAGGGATGGTAGTTCAACAAAAACGTATGCAATATAATTTTGTATAACCAGGAGATTGTCTTTAACATATTCGCTGCTTGAAATTACCTATTAAGATAAAATTATTCGTATAAAAATGCCATTATAGTTTAAAATTCGCGCTCAACCAAAAATGACTGATGACATAACGAGTACGTTCATAATATATCGAAAAACTGACAGTAGACTTGTCAGTAAGACGAAGGAGTAAACGCTTCTCGTGGTGCGTTTGTGATTTATTTTAATGTTTGTCTTAAATTTGGCGGGAAAAATTGTATATACACCATGGCAGTGAAGACATTTTATAAGCCTCGCAACTTATTCCGCTCGGGGCAAAGCCACTTGCAAAATGATTTTGGTGCTTGGTCAATAATAATATTCTTCACCACCTTGGTGTATAGTAAACTATTGTTAATTACACACGCAATACATCCTTATGCTCAGCATCTTGGCAACTTTATTATCACCTGCGATTGAATAGAAGAATGAAAGTATGCGTTTTTATTGTTCCAAATACCTTTTAGTGATTTTTAATTAATTTTCCCAATCTTTTTAATTGTCTGAAACTCTCCTTTTTGTCATCGTATTCGTATTTAATTTCAAACTAGTGTTCCCCAACGACAAAGGTCGTTAATTAAAATTATTCACTTAAATTGAATCCTGGCAAGTAATTTGTTGAAGTACCTGAGGATGCTAAATCCGATTGATTCAATTATAGATAAAACTTACAATGTCACTACGACACATTAATTCCGTTAAATTACAGAGGAAAATAGAGTTTGTCTGTGTCTGGAATTTCTTGTAGGCTCGTTTTCTGTTATTTAAACAAATCGCCATCAGGTATTGCATTATCCGTTTTGCGCTACTCTCACCAACATCTCATCAACAGCGCAAAGGCGGTTTCTAAAGGGAGAACATTTTCTTCAATGAATAGAAAATATATTAACAAATTTTTTTTGTAAATTTCGATTTATAGCCAAATATAAAATATATAAATTATCAATTATGTCCGGTCTGACACAAAAATCCATTTAAACAAAAACAAAAATTTTGAATGTTAGTTAGTGACCCAATTTTCGTGATTTCCCAAAATATAATTTTTGATTGTTTAAGCTCAACGGTAACTGCATAAGCGAATGAACTGATCTGGTATACAGACGGATCAAAAAATGAGCTCGGCACTGGGGCGGGCATATACAGCAAATCGAACAAATATGAAGGAATAGTCTCGCTAGGAAAATACGCCTCGGTATTTCAAGCAGAGGTCTAAGCAATACTTGCATGTGCAAGGGCAAATAATATGAGAGCCCACAACAACAGGGAGATCAGGATCTACAGTGACAGTCAAGCTGCGCTTAAAGCACTTCAGAGCTATAGGGTGACATCTCGGCTAGTATGGGAATGCGGCGAAGAACTAAAAAGACTGGCGACTCGGAACAGTGTAACACTGGAGGAGGTCCCAGGTCACAAAGGAATCGCTGGCAATGAAAAAGCTGACGAACTCGCAAGAGCAGGATCGTCAACTCTGATGAACGGACCCGAATCTGCTGTAGGAATCTCCGGATGCTTAACGAGGTCATGGTTAAAAGGGTTGGTGGAAGAACAACACAATAAATACTGGAAGAATACGCCCAGGCAAATACATGGGGAGAAATTCATGAAAGAACCATCACAAAAAGTAGCGAAAGAACTGCCGACGAAAGGACGGCTCATTTAAAACAAAACTGCATAAGCGTTATGGAGACTCTGCACCGGGAAATCAAAGCTGGTGAAAGCTCCAGGCAACAGTAGTCTTAGGAGTATGTGGTAAAAGGAGCTATTGGACATTAAATTGCTGGGTTAGAGACCAAATTGAATAAAAAAGAACATTTTGTAACATGAACTGTCTTTGGTTTATTGCCATGGTCGCCTAAAATGACAAAAAAGCAAAACGAATACTTGATAAGCCTTTTGGAAGAGAATAGGCTGCTGTTGAAACCTGTTGATTTGATCAAAGTGGATAATGTGTGGATGGATCTAACTACAAAATTAAATTTATTCGGTCTGTCAAAAAAAATGGTACAGCGAAAAGATGTGAGTGCCCATTACTTTGAATATTGTACCTAATCACTTTGACAGTTTATACTGTTATATCCTTCTCTGCTGCAGTACGAAAGCGCAGAATATGGAATGTGGTTAATACATCTGCTCATTCTCGGTTGATTCATAGCAAAAATGTGACCCTGACCAGAACTTAATTTGAGTCCCCCCGAAGCATAAAAGTGGAAGCAGGCAAGAATTTTCAAATGTATTGAAATGTCAATAGTTTTATGCCCTTATTGTAGATGTGGTCAATTAATATTCCTGACACTTCCTTGGAAAAGCGGAAAAGACATTAGTATTTTAGTGGGTATTTGGAAGGGATCACTCAAGTTCGTAATACTTAGGTGTAATCTAAATTCTGCTCTAGAATAATAATATTATATATAAATATAATAATATACATGATTAATATAAATTATTCCAAATATAATGTAAAAACAGTTTCTTACTTTTCTGTTTGCAATCAATTCCTCAATCAAAGCTTCACCAGCAAAATCTATATACGCCATTTTTGTTAGAGTTAAATGCAATCTTATCATGCGGGTCATACGATTCAACAAAAAAATACTCACCGTTTTTGTTTTCTTTTATTGCGTTTAATCATAGCTTCCAAATAAAATTCGTAAGGTGAATAAGACAGACTTGTGGAATTTTGACGGGAGAATTTAAATTTTTTAAATTTTAAATTATTAAATGCCAGTAAATGATCATGTATTTCCAAAGAACAGACACCTCAATAAGATTTGATTATCAACTGCACAATACCGTGTTAGCTCGCCCCAATTTAATAAGGGATATTGGTGTTTACTTTGACTCCAAACTAACTTTTGTCGCACATTTTGAAAAACTCTCTGCAGCCTCATACAAAATGCTTGGTTTTGTAATTAGAAACATGAAACTGTTTAAAAGTTTTTCTATTATGTTCTTGCTATTTTCGACATTTGTAAGATCCAAACTTGAATATTGAAATGTAATTTGCAGTCCTATATATGTATTCAAAGACGATTTTTCAAATCAGCTTGCTTCATGATAGATGGTGTTTATCCAGCAAGAGGTATCGATCAGGAATACTTTTATGACCGCTTCCACGCACAGAGCCCAATTAAAAGACGAGTAATGCAATCTGTAATATTTTTGATCAAAATTATTAATTATAAGGTTGACTGCATTTATATTAATAATTTAAAATATCTTGGTGTTCCTAGGGTTAACTCTCGTCAAAACCAGTTATTTTATCAGAACAATTACAGGACAAACGTATATAAGTCGTCTCCTTTATATAAGATGATTTATAATTATTCAAATATCGAAACAAAAATAGAATGGGATTCGACAAAAATAATATTTGAAAGAGCCCAATAATAAAAGACGAAAAATCAAAGAAAGTGCTTTAATACAACCAAATGCAGATAAATGTGTAGCTAGTATTTCAGCCGAATGTAGTCAAATTTGGTTACCAATGTTAGAAAGAGAAATTTCCAATAATCAATTACCTGCGTTATCAGGATAGCATCATAAGTTTTTATTCAGGTTTTCTTATGATTTATCATTGGAATAGTTGTTAGTCAATACACACTCCAATACACAAAATCACCAAACTGAGTTATACATGTTTTGAAAACAAAAATGATCATACACAAAAAAGTAACAACAAACGCGTTTTATTAACAACATTTCCAAAATAAGCTAAAAAAAGCGCTATCCCAATAAAAACCGTTCCTGGAACGTGCACTTCACTGGATTCCATTTCTAGTGGACTATCATATCGTTAGAATGTCATAGAATAAAATATTTTATTTCACATTTTACCAGAGGTGTGATCTACTATGAATGGACCTCAATAAAATTTGACAACAAAGTTTTGTAGTCTTAAACTTCAAAATATTATTGATTGTCTAGTTGTCATATTTTTTCGTTTTGTCAGATAGGGATCAAAAATTATTTTATTAATTTTATTACTAGTTAATCTTGACAACGGTAGCTGGAACGCTACCGAAACGTCGAAATAAAAAATAAAAAACATTATTGTGGTTTGATTCCCAAAAGAATAAGAGAAAAAAGAATAAGTTATGCCACAACTTACAGAAGATAGATATTTTAAACTGTCAATTGTCCACAATTAAACGTGAATTTTTAACTACTTAAATCTAATTCTTATAGTGGGGTTATAACATTGTTAGTTTGTAATTTTGTATATTCATTTCAAAGCTGAAATAGGCATGCTGAACACACACTTTTTTTTCTTGTTCTAAAAGTTTTTTTTTCTACTAACGTGCGGAAAGTGAATCTTTTCCGCACTAAAAAGCGTGCGGAAAGAGTCACTTTTCCGCACTAGTGCGGAAAGTAAATTTATTGACATTTGAGGAATATACTGACATTTGAATATTCAAAATATGTATTTTGTATATCCAAGTTTACCAAATGACTGAAAAATTAAGAAATTTATTAGAATTCTGCTATAATTTTCAATAAAGAGGAACGCGTACGCTTCAATAATTTTTTAATGTCCCTGGTATTAGCCTCATATCAAATGAATGTAAAATAATAATAATTAATTTGTTGATATGTTTTTAATAGGAAATGTTTCTTTATGTTAACTTTTGGGCTTTTATCCGCATGCTAGTAGAAAAAATAGTGTACCTAACACGTGCGTAAAGTGACTTTTCCGCACGCGATTGCTGGCCGAACTCGCTAAAGCGTCGTTCGGCCATATGCAATAGCGTGCGGAAAAGTATCACTTTCCGCACTAGTTAGGTAAACTACTATTTTTCAGTGTGTGTTCATTGTGTCCTATGCAAGCATGCTAATATGGTTTGTTTAATTAATTCTTTTTTCTCTATCATATATTTATGTAGAACATATTTGTGTTTGTTCACCTTATCCTGAAATTGGGCGTGTCCCGTTGGATATTGTATTAAAAATAAATAAATAAATAAATAAATAAATAAATGTATTTAGTTTTTAGCGATTCTAAAAAGTCTTTCACCAGCGAAGTTTTCATTTAAATTTCCCGGTTTTTTGCTTCATCAATACTTAATCTGATAGATTATTTCAAAATGAATGAAAAAGTGTTAATTCGTCAACCAGTGTGCGAGAAACATCAACCATAATTCTTTTTTCCGGGTATATTGGTAATCTCACATTTTGGTAACCTCTGTGTCTTATGATTTGATACATATGGTTGATGACCTTTGAATCCGCAGGATAAGAGCGCTTTGACTATACCGTTAATATTTGAAGGCATACTTTAACAATTAAAAATAGTTTCAACAGGCTATTTCAAAGGAATACTTTAAAATTGCGACGGAAATGTGGTTAGCGAATACCGACGTTCTAGCGTAGGTTAAACTTTTAACGGCCTTTATTTGAAGAAAGAGTTACAGAATGGGCCCTTAAGAAAATTTAACTTATAAAATATTGTGAATACTACAACAAGTGAATAATTTTCAACAAAGCTAGATTTATACTTTAAAGTTTTTTACAAATTTTATATTTGTCATTTGTAGAAGGATATTGTTCAAACAAAATGAGTGGAATAATTTTATTGTACAGTAAAGTCTCTCGGACAATTCACCGGATCCTGTAAAAACGAGACTAAATTTTTTTAGCGGCAAATATTTACATCCTCACTAGATACATCCAGCATAACAAAAGTAACTTTTCCAGTTCCAGAAATTATTTAGCCGCAATTCGTATGCCAAACCGAATAAAACTTTACCATCAACCCGTAAAAACAGAGCATCTAAGTTAACGAAGAGCGTATCAACTGCACATGGTTATTTTTTCAATAAAATGGGATTGAGTTTTAGAACGTGTCAAAGCAAAATATAATTTAAATCAAAAGCATTGAGGAATATTGATATCAACTTAATAATAATAATAATTTTCCACCCCGTTTCAACCCCGTTAGGCAACGAGTTTTAATAAAATACGAAACATATCTTTCCTCAATTCTGTTAAAGAATAATTATACAAAATTTGAAATAAATTGGAAAAAGAAATCACGTTGTGATTGTGTGTAAGAGGCTTAGGCCAGACGATAGGGGTAAGAACACAAGTATTTAGCAATACGGCTGATTTTTTTTTCATAAGTACCTTAAAGTATGTTGATTAATATGAAAAAAGTTTACTTTCGATTTCCCAAATTAGAAAAAATAATTAAAAAACTTTTTTTGTACAACTGTCATTAAAAGTGACACTTTTAATGATAGCAAACAATGTTAAAAACGATTGTTTACATAGCAGCGTGTTAAAAATACTTTTAACACTAGTGTTAAAAGTATTTTTAACACTGAAATTCAAATGACAGCGTCTTTTCTCATTTGTTAGTAATCATAACGTTGGCAACGTCTGCCATTCACAACAATCTTTTGATTATTTGAATACTAAAATGCATTTTGAATTTATTGTCATTGCAAATTCGCTCGTTTCATTATCAAAATAGGGAAGTTGTACAAAAAACATTGTATGGTATTTGTGTTAAAAGTGATTTTATTTTGTTCGTGAAATTGTTCAATTCGCTCCGCTCATTTCACAAACGTTTTCACTCACAAAATAAAACCTCACTTTTAACACTCATATCATAAATAACTATTTTTTTTCGAAATTTCTTGATATTTTGCGCTGGGAGAAAGGTAGAAAAAAATAAAAAATACCACCGTGTAGAGGTAGTGCTAAGCAATAAGAAAGGTTTCCTGCGTTTCTTCCGTCCGAGCAATGATTTGTCCGAAAAAAATTCGGTAAACTAATTATGTGTTCCGCACTCATACTTCATATAAATATTATATTCTAATCAAAAACCAAGTATCTCAATAAAATAGTATATTGTTTTATTAGGAGAAAAAGTATAACTTTTTGTGGCGAGTCTGAATGTTTGATGGCCGAACGTTAGTGAGGCCGACAATTTCAGACGAGCCACAAAAAGTGCTTTTGCTCCTAATGAAACATGCTATTTTTTCCGCAAACGGCATCCAGACTATAGAACTAATTAATATTTAAATAAAAATTCAAAACGATTGCAACGAAGTTGATAAATTCAGAGAATAATAATTATAAAACTGCGCACTACATTTCCGTGGTTACTGGTTTTGTGATTGCCAAGTCAAAAACAAATTTGACAGTTCAATAATATTTTATAATGTCAGAAATATTGTAAGTGATTTAAAGCAAAAATTGGACTGTGCATTTTTGGTAAGTACTTGAGCATCAAAATTTCGTTTGTTGTAGTAAAGTGTACTGAATTCTCTTTTAGATTATATTATGTCGGATTCAGAACCCAACTGTACACCGCCCGACGTTGTTGACATTGCTAAGGCAGCTACGAAACATTTAATTCCAACTAAGTCAAGTAGAGTTTATAATCATGCTTACGGAAGATTTCTCACATGGTGCAATGATAAAAACATTTCAAACTATTCGGAAAATGTGCTACTAGCTTATTTTTTTGAAATGACAACTAAATTGAAAATGAAGAGTTCAACAATGTGGTCTCAGTATTCCATGATACAATTATTTTCCCTGTTAAAAATTCTACTTTTTTGTACGGCCGTCAGCGTACAAAAAAGTACTTTTTTGTCCGCTCACGGCCGTACAAAAAAGTGGCATCTGTGAAATCATACTTCAACATCATGAATTGACGTTAATAATGTCTACTTTTTTTGACGTTTGCGGAAAAAATATATTATATAATAAGGTGGCATTGAAACAATTTTTCGAAGTATGGAAACTGTTATTTAGGAGGTCTGTTCCATAAATAAAATTTACGGATAATTAATTTTTCCTAATTATGAAACAAAGCACTTTTCATTATATTGTAAATTTTAGGAATCTTGAATTTACAAGAAAATATAGATATTGAGTAGGTACTGTAACTTTGATAAAACTGGAGTAATTTCAATGGTGTTTGCGTAAAAATGTTGATCAACAATATATAATTACATAATATATTAATTTACATACATTTTTGGATTCAATGATTTTTTGTATTATAAGCGAAGTAATTTTGATAGATTCGGATAGGAAACTCCTCTATTTTTTCAAAATAAAATTGATATTCAACGAACAAAATGTATATAGTGAAAAGGTATAAAAGATGTTTAATATATAATTTTGAGATATACTTTTTTGAACCCAATAAAAATATGTAAAAATTAATTTATTACCTTTTATTCATTATTAACAACATCAACTCCTATCAAAGATTAAAAGAAAATTCTGCTTGAATATTTATATTTTTTTCTGCAATTCAGAAAGTAGGTCTTCCGCCAAGCAGCAGAGTCGCGCAGATGCGGAGCACATACTTGGTTTACCGAATTTTTTTCCGACAAACCATTGATCGGGCGAGAAAAACGCAGGAAACCTTTTCTATTGCAAAACACTTCCCCTACACAGGGGTTTTTTTTTATTCTTCACTACCTTCCTCCCAGCGCGAAATATTAAAGAATTTCAAGAAAAAAGTTTTTTATTATTTTCTTATAATTTGGGAAGTCGATAGACTAGTAAACTTTTTTTTTATATTAATCTCCATACTTCAAGGTACTTATAAAAAAAGTCAGCCGTATTGCTAACATTTGAGAAAATGTTGACAAAATTGCCAAGCACTTTCCTAACCATTCGCCATGCAGTCGCACTGGCATGTATACTGGATGACATTCACTAGAAATAATGTACTTTCACTTCCTGAGGAACGTCTCATAGACTAGTTAGTATAGTGTAACTAATGTTAATGTGATGACCTTGAATTGTATTACAAATTTTATCCAGGTTAATTTTAATCCATTATATTAATTTGAATTACATTTGAAAAGCATTATTTCTTACGAAGCTGAGGGCCTCTGGCCCGAGGGTTTGTAAGTCGCTCGAGGTATACATATCTTTTTATGCCTGTGGTACATACAAACTTTTATGTCATACTAGTTCGTTATTGCAATCCAATCTCAATACAAATCAGTGTTTTAAAAAATCCGGTTTGAATTAGTAGGTGAATGTTGACAAACGTAAATGTCATAATATCACAATATATTTTATATGTGTCAAAGTTAGAAGTCAAAATGAACGAAGATTTTGGAATTCCTGACGAAATTATTGAAAAAACAAAGAAAGCAACTGTAAATCTTTTGCCAAAAATGTCTAAAGAAGCTTACGACATGGTTATTAAATAAGTTGAACAAAAAATGATTTCTCTTTATGCCCGCGCGGGCCATAAAGTGAACTTTATGCCCGCACGGGCATAAAGTACGACATTAGATAGTTGGTAACTAAGCAATAAAAACAGAATAACAAACTAGTATGACATAAAAAAATTTTATGCAGGCCATTTGGGCCGCTTTTTCCTTCAAAGGGATTGAAAATATGGGTCATCACATTAACAATAGTCACACTATAGTAATATTGGACGTATTTCGAATTCTAGGTGATCCGCAGGCATCAGCTTGCAATAATTGTCACCAAAGGATATCAGAAGGGAATTTACGTTTAGTTGTGTTCACTCGAAAAAGTGAACCACATCCCTTAATCCTATTTCGTCTATGAAGCTTAAAATATGTTGAAGTCTCTTGGAGAGCATTTTGTTGAAGAGAACAGTGTTTCCTCTTTTTATCCAGCAGGGTGTTTATTCACCGAGAAGTGGGAGCTCCTAGGAGAGTGTGCGTTATATCATAATAGACAGCCTAAGTGCTTACGTCACAACTGTGGGCGGAGTCTGGACTGGTTCCAGACAAACTCTCTTTCTATGTAAAAGTCCCATGAGGAATTTTTAATTTAGTGTTTTCAAAGTTCTAAAGGCAAAATAAGACATCTAGTTTCCATATTGTATTAGAGGACCGTGCATTTTAAGTGTTTTTGTATAAGTTTTTTTGAGTTAATTTAATTACTAAATTAAGTTGAAAACTTTTTGAGGTTATGTTGGTTATTTGATTTTATTTGAAACCATCTAAACTGTATTCTGTATTCCTAATTTCTTCATTCTATTATTTTGAGATGGCTTCAAAACATAAACTTAAAGCTTTCTTTGTTCACAAAATGGCAATCACAAACTCTCGCAAACTAAGTGGATTGTTATTCTTTTTGCCTATGAGTAAATAAAATATTTCAATAAAACTTTCTTTAAAAATTATATTAATTACTCTTTCTTCACCTTATAAGAGAAATCCATTTGTTTCTCTCAGCCTGGTTTGTTGGAAACCGAAAAAGTTTGCAGGTTTGCTTTGCATGCTTGCAACCTGGCACGAAGCACATTACCATAGTGTCTTTAAAGCCCTGAAAATATATTCAGTTGAAGTCACAAACTAAATAATATACAGATATAGATAGCTTTATTCAAAATAGGAAAACCTAATTTACATACAATAATTACTTTGAACATAAGTTTAAAGTATACAAACATATAATAAATAAATACCTATATAAAATTGAATAACTACATGTACCTATATAATAAATAAATGTTTAAATAAACAAATACATACCGCATTTATCACAATAAAAAAAACAATAATCACATACATTTCAATCTTTAACAATTTGTAGAACAATTTGTAGTAGAAATAATTCTAGGTTCATCGTTTAAGTAAATAGTTTATTAATCCCCTTTTCAATTGTGGCAAACTTTGTGAATCTTCTATTTCATTATGTAGCTTGTTATAGTCAATAAATCCTTTAAATATTAATATTTTTGTATTTAAACATTCTGTTTGAATGTTAATATGTAAGTGATTGTTAATTCTAGTATTATATTCATGTATTTGACTGTTATAGGTTATATATTTGTTCAAATACATTGGCAAAAGATTGTGCAACATCTTATAAAATTATAGGTTAATGTCATATAAATCAGCCTCTTTTCAATTGATAACCACTCCAATGTTTCCATCACTAAAGATACTGGGGTCAGCCTGCCACATCTTAATACAATTCTCATTGCTCAGTTCTGTAATTCTTGCAGTGCCCTTAATTTGCTTAAATCGAAAGTAGACAGTAAGGTAGGACAGTATTCAAAGTGTGGCTGTATTATGGTTTTAAACACTGTTATTCTAGAGTTAATACTAAAATGATGCCATACTCTGGAGTAAAAGTATAATTTCTTTAAAATTTTTTTTGTATGTAATTAAAATGACTATTAAAATTTAAGTGATTATCAATCATAAAACATAGTAGAAATTATCCAAAAAACTATCACCAAAACATAACCAACATAACCTCAAAAAGTTTTCAACTTGAATTAGTAATCGAATTAACTCACCTTGGCAAAAACCTATACAAAATCACTTAAAAGGCACGTTCCTCTAACACAATATGGAAACTAGATGTCTTATTTTGCCTTTATAACGATGAAAACCCTGAATAAAAAATTCCTTATGGGACTTTTACAAAAAAAGAGAGTTTGTTTGGAACTTGTCCAGGCTCCGCCCACAGTTGTGTCGTCAGACTTAGGCTGTCTATTGCGAGTTTCAAGAGTAAATAGACTGCCTTTACTGAGTTATGATCTGTTTTTTCTTCCTTTTTTTCTCAAATCTCGCGGAATAGTCCAACTCCTACAAAGGGAGTAGCCGCAGCCTTTTTAGTTTGCTTATCGGACGCCCATGCTAAAAGAAAATATTGATCCCCTATACAATTTTTATCGTACGCTCATGCTAGATGGAAATTTCTGTTGATACATCAATACAATGTTATCGTACGCACATGATATTGATATTTTTCCAAATAAATTGATCCCCTATAAAAATATTATCGTATGTCTGTGAGAGAATGAAACTTTCACAAATAAATGAAGCCCTTATAAATTTTTTTTCGTACGCCTATGCCCCTTTCGGAACACACTCCCAATCTAGTAACTAGTGACTGAGGTTTCAATGGATGCTCCTCTTAGTTTAAAAACAGGGTATAGTTCTGCTTATGTTCAATCTGTATTTGCGAAAATATATGTTTAGTATGGAACTATGTACCTAGTGACACTTAAATATTGTTGCTGCGTGCAGTGTAGCCGCCGCCGATAAAGGTTGGTACCTCGTAAAAGTGGAAAATTCTCGTCCGCCCGAAATTTCTGACCAAAGTGTTTTCCTTGAACTATTGATTAGGTTGTTGTAGGGCACATTGTGTGTTTATTAGTTGCACACGTAGACAATATAGTCCCTTAAGGGCCCTAGAAGAAGATTGTGGTACGGCGTTACGAAAGATGTTCAGAGAAAATTGTTATTGCCAAAGAAGGAATAAAGTTAGATGAAACTTCACGCCTGACAAAAACTAAGATACACTTATTATAGAACTGGGAGTTGTATACGGGGTTTTGGAAAATACATTATCAACAATATAAATACGATTTTACGGACACACAATTTTTGTACGAAGATTAAAGTTGAACAAACTTTGTCTAAAACTTTTTAGTTGTGAAATTTGAAATAATAAACTAATATTTTTGTTAAATTTCATCAGAATGTGTATTTTTATGGCAATTCCACTGACGTATAATAATTCCCAATTGTGAGTACAAAAATTTTAGTTTGGTATCGGCTAAATAGGAAGGAACATAGAAATGCAAGTGGAAAAAAAAATCGGATAACTTACGACACCCTAGCAACTCTACACATAGACCCGACCATATAAAAACTGGTAGATCACTTATGACTACCCAATATTTCTTATCCGTTTTGGAATAGTTATTTGTTTAACTAGGCAGCAAAGTAGTAGATTGACTGCCGAGGCTGTCTAAGGCAGTCAATCTACTTCGCTGCCGAGTTGAACATATAATTTTTTCTCCGATTGTTCATAATGATATAGGAGGATATTGTATTTGCAAATTATCTGAGAAAAGAAAAGGTGGCCTATTCGTTCAAAATTGTAGTAATTTTACCATCAATGTTAATAACAACTGAACATATGTTTTTAAATTCTTGTTAAAAGTGTTATGTAATAATTGTTAATGAATGTTTACGTCAAATGTTTTATTCCAATTGAGTATAATCACTTTGCTGCCTAGGCAGGAAAAGTAATACTCTGCTGATTGATATGTGTCAGCAAAATTAATATTTGCTGCCAATCGGAGAAAAAAATAATTTATCAAAAAGTTGGTACAAAAATGTTCCTATAGGAGTCAACGAAATTCTTGAAAGGACGAAAATTTCAGCTAAAAAAATTGTACTGTATACAAAGCATAAAGAAATTTCAAATAATTCTCTGAAGCAGATATTAATGAACAAGAATTGATCAAAATAACTGGACATTCCTCTTCCAAGTCTATAAAGCCCATTTACAACTTAATGATGTGACAAATCTCCGACATAAAGCTTTGGATAATGAATTAGCCACAGTGTCAACAATATCCATGTCAATTTTAACAACAAAATCTGTATCAGTAAAGGAGGAAATGTCTACTGTACCTATTGTATATAACAGTTGTGTTTTTAGCAAATGTTTTTTCTAAACAGGTCCCTTCAAAGGCCACACAAAAAGGTGCAAAAGAGCCTTGGCCAGTCGCAAATGGTTAGTAGGAAACAACACTAAGACCTTTGTTCTACTCGTTCTACTACTTTTTAAAATAATTGGGAAAAAGAATTACCAATCCGGAAATCAGAAGTTACAGGCTTCTTGACAGTCGATATGAATTGGAAAAATATAACTTGGTACAAAAACATGCCTATTAGCATGTCAAAATGGACCAAACTCTTGGGCAGAAAAAATTGACAACCCATTTACATCGCAGTTTCACTTCTTTGGCACTTGCAAAAAACATGGTGAGCAAGAAAATATCAAATTTACAGGGCTTTTCCATGGCAACTCTTTGAAACTTTATTTACAGTTGGACTCTGAACATCATTCAAAATTGACTGAAAACTCAAGAAAAAAGCACCAGGTCAAGTATATTTTCGTAGTACAAGTTCAAACATACATAATGTACATGTTTAACAACACATCACAATGTTAAAGATAATGCACAAACTTTTCATTATCATCACCATAACATAACTTGAGTAAATTATTTTATTTATTTGTTTTGCAGCTACTTTTTGTTTATCTTCATTGTTAACAAGCTGTATTACAAAAACCAGAGCCAGAGTCAGTTAAAAAATAGGGTTGCTTTACAGATTTTCTACCAAAAAAACATAAATACTTCAACTTAATGTGATCTTGAAAGGGGACAACTTTCTCATACTTTGTTCTCAAAAGGACGAATTCTGACTTATTTTCAATAAATTCAATTGAAACTAATAAAATAATGACAAGTACTTAGGTATTATTTTGAGGCCGATATTTTAAAACTAATTCATTTTCTCTTATATTCAATTTAATTGTATATTTTTTTATACCGACTGAGCCAATAAAATCAAACGCTAGATTAAACAGGTACCGATCAACATTCTGTCGACAGAGTGAAAATACGTAACTACGGTCTAATGGCTGGTATAATGAAATTTTTAAAATCCTTGCGAATTTTATAGACATTTGAGGGAAAAGCTCTTATTTATTGCGGGAGTAATGCAATTTAGGAGACGGGTTTCCACGTTGGCGGACAGCATTTGCATAATTCACACCAAAGAACGCAAGACAAGACAAATTCCCAGCAGTTTTCATTATAATCCCATCGCAGCCACCCATTCAGTCTCCCGTCTCTCACTTCCACGCCCCCTCTTAGTTACATTTCCAGTAGTACATTTAATGCAGTCCGCAATGCTCATAATTTCCGTTCGTTTTTTGGAGGATAAGTAGGGAGTTGGATGAAAATGTTTTAACATTATTTCCATAACCACTTAGCTCACGTATCTAATGTACGAAGAGAAGATCACGATCTCTCTAACCCTAGGGAAACATGCTATTGTCTTTCAAGCATAGGTAATGGCTATGCATTGCTGTGCAGAAAAGTTGATGAGATATGGAGTGAATCGCCAAAGAATCGTCATCTACTTCGACAGCCAAGCAGCACTAAAGGTGAAACGCTCATCTCGGATAACGTCAAATCTGGTGTGGGAGTGTCGCAATGACCTCGACATACTGGGTAGTCATAATAGAGTGACCCTAGCCTGGGTACCAGATCGCCAAGGAATAAAAGGCAAGGAGAAGGGCGATGAGTTAGCCAAGCAAGAAGCAAACGAGGACATGATAGGGCCATAACCTTCCTGTGGAATCGCTAAATGCCTAACTAAGGAGAGCATCCACAAAATAAATGAACAACCGGGCGTTGCGCTGATGGTATGAAACCCCAGGACAAAGGCACGATATATTATCCTTCAAAAGCCCTTCGGCCAAACTGTCAAAGTCGAGAAACGACGAGGATGATGGTGGGAATGCTGACCGAACATTGTAGGCTGAGGAAACATATGCACACAATTGGCGTAGCAGATGACAGCCACAGGTCGCAGCCACCCCAATTCTAATCTAATCTTACGTATGATTTTGATAAAATGAACAGCAAAAGTAGGAAAGGCACCAAGCATCAATCGCAAACAAAAAGTGCTCAGTTCAATATTGATGACACATATAGGAGACAAAATATTATGATCTCGATCTATAGTAGCACATCATGCCGATTCTAATGAATTTACTCTACATTTTTGTGTTGGGAGCTGCTTGGTATCCAGGATAAGGGCAGCCTGTTTAAACTGCTTAACTCTTGTAGGTTTCCAATCAATCCAAAATGAGTTGCAAAGTTATCTGCTTGGCAGTCAGAGTGAAAATGGCAATGGTCTTTCAAACTATCGCTTTAAAAAATCTCATACAAAGTGATGTATTGATGTAACTTTTTCCTGAGATATCACGAGTTTGCCTAGAACTACCAAGTTTGAAGTTTATAGGTAACGGCTTTTTGAGATATGCTTGAAACACCGACTTAAGAGAGTTATTTTCAAAGGACGCCAGCTCCCTAAGGAGTAATGATAACAATAATAATAATAACAATAATATTAAAGGCTTAGCTGATGAAATTTTAAATACTCAACAATACTGTTTGTTAAGGGTTTACCAGAAATGGTTATCAAAATTGGTAATCAATTCAACTAACCAAGCAACTTAAAATCTAACACTACATTGAGAAATGATAAACTAAAAATGAAGAACAGTCTTCAAAACACCGCAAATATCAAATATCCTGTGAATGCAACAAATTTTATTTAGAGGAAATATATTATAGACCGAATAACTGAAAATCCGAATAACTGAACACAAAAATTATATTAAATATGAAGGTATGTCCACATTGGTGCGCTGCGCCGTGCCGAACATTGAATTTTTGTTGGTGTGCACGGTAATCTGCGCACGAACGTGCAAGACCGTGCACAAACAAGCACGATCCATCAGGAGTCGGTACATCAAAGAAATTTGCTCAACAAACATTGTTCAGTTTGGATGTCTATTTGTTTTGACGAACATTTCTTTAATGCACGCACACTTTTTCAGTATTCCATTATTGTTCACTCCTTACAAATTATATTAAAAGTTGAAAAATGGGTGACTGGGACCACGCAAAAATCTTAAAACTGATCGGTATATATGAAATAAAGCCCGAATTATGGGATCCCACAAATGCCAATTATCATATGCGAAATAAAAAGCATGATGCATGGGTCGAAATTGCAAGCGAATTAGAATCTGATAAAGATGTGATAAGTGGAAAGATAAATTCTTTGTTACCTTCGTTTCGAAGAGAAAAGGTGAAAATAAAGAACTCTTCAAAAACAGTAACGGCGTTTTCATGTCAATTTCCTTTTTGGCTTTTTTGATAAACCAGCAATTACAATAAACGCAGCACAAGCAATAGCAACAGATTCGTCGTCCATGATACGAAAATATATTAAAGGCGCATGATAAAACTGGAACCTTCACAAACATAGACGAATCACTAAATGTTGCAGTAGTTTGGACGTTCTACAAACAATTTGTTTGGTAACGTTCACGAACGTTTGTGGACATACCTTGAGGAGTTCTTTAAGTCAGGTATTTGCAAACATGCTTGTGGAGAGGGTCATTAAAATCAAAGGGACTCAGCGCACAAAATATTGAAAAAGCCCAAAAATAAAAGATAAGAAATCCGATTAAGTGCTTGAACACCACTAAATGCGGATAAATGTGTAGCTAGTATTTTAACCGAATGTAGTCAAATTTGGTTTAGAAATAATCAATTACCTCCGTTATCATTGGAATTGTTGTAAACCGATACACACTACCATACAAAAAATCACGAAACTGATTTAGACATTTCGCAAAAAAAATTATCATATCACGAAAAAAGTACCACCACACGCATTTTCCGAAATAAGCAAAGAAATTATCTTATATCATTACCCAAATACCACACTGAATAAAGTACCGCATCCCCACCACCAATACTAATTTTTTTCAGCGACCGTTTTGAAAATTCTGAATCATTTTCAGCGATTTATATAATCAATAAATTTTTTTTATTCTAATTATGAAATTGTTTTTAAATTATTCAAAAAGCTGTAACCAAAATATTCCAGAACCATTATAAAACACTTTTTTTTATAAAAAGCCGAATAGATTCGGCAATACTATTGTTGCTCAATCAGAATATTAATAGGCAACCGGTATTGGTATGAGCTTGATTTACCAACAACAATGGTAATTGCGGAAGACAATATGTTTTATCCTTTTTTTATGACAAGGTAGGATGAAAATCACATTCTTCCGCTGATTGTGATTAATACACAATGTCAAACGATGGATTAAAGTATGTTTTTCTTCGTTACTGGTCTATTCAGTTGGAATGGTGTGTGGGATAGTCAAATAATTTCAATTAACATAAAAAATGAAAACCTTTATTTATTAAATCATTTATCGTCAGCCCAGGAGAATATACCTTTAAATGCGAATAGTGGGATAGGTTTAGGAATTTATTGTACAGGTAGCTAAAAAGTATTTAAAAACCAAATAAGCAGTATACAGATTACCTGACCCAATATGGCCGTTCAGGGCAAACAATTTGTACATCTGGCCACTTTTGTATTGTCAATCAATTTTTGAAGACACGGATTATGTTATATTACTTAAAATTCACATTCTGGTGTTTCAAGAGATACTCATCTCTACAGTGTGGTAACCAAAAGTACAATAAAATAAAAGAAAAAAGAATTTAGTATTCTTTCCAAAAATCTACTTTTCGAAAAATGTACCCTAGTGACAGATATCAAATGTTAATAAGTGAAAATAGTCCCTTAGCCGATCAAAATTTGAAATTCGTCAAATGACAATTAAAAGCTATAAATGAGTGTTTCAATCTTAAGCGGGACACACGGTATGTAAATCGTATACCACGTATGAACGTATATAGGAAAGTGTCAAACAACAACGGGATAAAGCACCTGAATATAATTATGCAAAAAAATACTTAATGGAATAAAACCATCACAATTTTGGCAAAGCTGATCAAAGGAAAAGTCGGCAAATGCGACGAACGCGTGCTTAAGCTTCTGCAATTGATTTTGGACCAACTAAGTGTCTGATATTTTAGATTACTAAATGACGACTCTATGTAATAAGAGTTTAATTAATTGAATCATTTTTCACCACGTTTGTTATCAAGTGGCGTCGTTTTTTAAAAAAGTTTTATCTTTATTTTTAACTGTACCATTTATAAAATGGTTACACTCCATACACATATAAATACCTATGAGACCTTACAGTTATTATAACAACCGTTTATTAAAAAAAATTCACGCCCACATATATATCATTTGTCCTTAAAATTAATTTTTCGGCTAATCCTTCTTGATAAATGTGCAGCGTTTGTGTCCGTGAGATTTATTTTCCATCTCAAAAGTAGCTAACGAACTTCTCGACAAAAGAAATCTTTTATTTAAACTGAATTTAGATTTATTGAAATCCAGAAGCTTTTAACTTCTCCCGGTCTTTCAAGTGAGCTTTTCCTCTCGTCTCTGTTTCTCTAACTCACCTTTTTTTCGTTCTCTTCTAGTTATTAAGTGGTTTATAATAATCTTCTTATTGTTTCCGTACAACCACGACATCTTACCACAATACGTTCATTAAATATTTGTACTGATGGAATTCTGGCTGTTTTGTTTGTGTTGTTTTAATTCACTCTGGGCATTATAATATTACCAATTATATTAAATAGCATGCAACAGACAAACAATAGCAATAGTTCCTCAAAAACTGTTAATAGTCCAGGAGCTGGGTTAGGAATTCTGTAACCATTGTTCGTTGCACAAGTTACAATACCATTACCCTTTAGATAGTGTGAAGTGGATAGTGACAGTGTTGTACGATGGTATTTATGGTCGGTGAGTTCAGGACATAAATAATGTTCTCCACATTAACCTTATGATTTAAAAGAAGCTAAAAATTTCGAATATAATAAACATGGAGACTATGTAAAGAAATTGACTGGTAGAGGGCGCCAGTTTAAATCATATACCAAAAATATCTGACTGAAGAACAGTAACAGCCAATCATTGGTTGCTAGTTCATTTGGCAGAATGTGAGGCTAGGAAACAGAAATAATATGATGGAAAACCACAAGTTATGGTCATTTTCAGGCAATATTTCGCGGAATAAGATGGACAATGAAAGTTAACAATGTTATAAACTGGGGAGGGGGCAGCTCCGAAGTATCGTTTCATTTATTTTGAAGTAATAATATACACTATGTCCACTTAAGTTCACACCATATGGGAAACTTTTTTATTATCTATTTTAGGAAAAAAACTTATTCCTCATAAAAAATTCTGCATGCTCCAAAATCTAAAGAAAAAATATCAAATATCAATTTTTTTTAGTATTATACGAGGTTTCTCAAAAAATATGAACTTTACTCAAGAGTAAAGTACTGTTACGCGAGCTGCTGCATTAATGTGCTCAATTAGTGCCCCCAGTG